>WSLO01000533.1:2833-15167 GCA_019677385.1 Ceratobasidium sp. 392 | reverse complement strand
GCTGTCGAGTTATACAACGGAAAGGTCATTGACGGAAGTAAGCCTCATTTCACCACTGGACATGCGTGATTGGTCCTAACTGTAGACTACAAAGAGGAGCCTATTCGAGTCGAGCAAGTTGGTGTAAATCCCAAGGCACGGCAGCCTCTTCCACCCCCGCCTGCAGCATCCAGTGCGCGGGCAAATGGTGCGCATCCAGCTCCCAACTCCAGACCTCAACCAGCAGCAAATTCACTTTTGAATCGGGTGTCAAAAGTACCTGCGTGAGTATTTATTTAAGCCTCGGTCCGTCTGCTTTACAAATAATCCAATACCTACTCTCCGTAGACCCACAACATCCGCATCCACATCCCTCTTGGATCGAGTCTCGGCTCGGCCAATTATCACAATGCCCCCGAAGAAACCGATTCTGCAAGCGTCTACGTCAGCTACCACATCTCACCCACCACCCAAACCCAAGCGCTTTGTTAAAAAGGGACCCAAGCGTTTGCAAAAGGTAAACCAGCAAACACAACTTCAGCAACTCGAGATGGAGATGGATCAATATCGCAACTCTGCTCCAGACGGACTTGGCCTTCAGTAACTGCTACGTTTTTTGCTCTTATTGTTTATTCGGTATCTCCCATGTTGCAACGCTATCGCGAATTTTTATGTATTGCGAGTCACAACGAGAAGTAATGGAACAGAATCTAACCTATAATAAACACGGTACAAGTACACGACGCGACATGGAGCAAGAAACGAATGAGGAACAGAACTAGAGATCTTGTGACTCTCCAGGAACATCCTTCTTGCCAGTCTTGGTCTTGTTGGGCAACAACTCGGGAGGAATGTACGGTACAACACCACCCTGGCTGATGATAACATGTCCGAGGAGCTTGTTCAACCTATCGCAACATCAGCTTTGGGTCCAAACCCGCAAGTGATTTCGACTTACTCCTCGTCATTCTTGATAGCCAGCTGCAAGTGGCGGGGCACAATACGCGCCTTCTTGTTGTCGCGTGCGGCGTTTCCAGCCAACTCCAGGATTTCTGCCGCGAGGTATTCAAGCACCGCAGCAAGGTAGACTGTTCACGTCATTGTTAGCTCCACTATTTTGTCGTGTCGCTGGAATTAACTCACCAGGAGCACCAGCGCCAACACGCTGGGCATAGTTGCCCTTCTTCAACATCCTGTGAATACGGCCGACTGGGAACTGGAGACCAGCCTTGGCAGAACGGGACTGGGTCTTTGATTCAGAAGAACCGGCCTTGCCACCCTTGGCACCAGACTTTCCACCTTTGCCTATTAAATATCGTCAATACCAACTTATAATCAAAATCGTTCAACATTTACTTACCAGACATGTTAGTTCAATGAGAATGGACTTGTGAGTTCGACGTGAGTTTAGTGCAACAAGCACGAGTAGACGGTGCAGCAAGGTGGTGGTCAACTGAAGGAGAGATGACGATCAAGACAGGCGTCTGGAGACTTTATAGGTCCCCGCGCTTGACCCAAGCCACAACAACAACAATCGCATCTCGTCACGTGACCGAGCGTTGGATTTGTCCCGGCCAAATTATGCAGTCACTCTTGCGAGCTCGGGTGATCTCTCGATTATGGCCTACTGTTGTTTCTAGGCCACAGATACGATGTTTTCGAGTAAACTTGATTCTCGACACCAATGCAGCCGGTTCCTCTACACCCTCGGCTTCAACATCTAAGCAGCCCTCAAATGCTCAAACCCCTAAGTCGGCTGCTACCGAAAGTGCCACAGACGAGGGCTTGCCATTGTCATTTCTCTCTAGACCACTCGGAGTCGCAGAAGTACCTTCTGCGACACCCAAAAGCTGGTCTAAAGCTCGAGAAGAACTACTCGATCGTGACAAACACTTGGAGAAACGACGGCATATGTGAGAGCGACGCTTGTGATACAAATTTATTAACTAATAAGAATATTTCAGTGTCAAAGAGGTTACTAGAGGCTACTTTCACGATTTTCACAAACTAAAACACCACGGTGGAAAGATGTGGATAGCTCCTAGGGTGTTAATCCGCGAAGACGTGAGTCCGTTTGACTGTTATATGCATTCACTGGAGACTGAGTAGTATTGAAGAAAGCGCTATACTTCCCAGACGTAACTGGCGTAACTCTCAGCGATCGAAGTGCAACGCATACTACTACTGCATGCACTGGGCGCATAACGTTGCTATCGGTGCTGTCCACCAAAATATCCGAACTACATGCACAGTCATTCATAGAGGCTGCATTAAAGCAACACAAGGGTGCACCAAAGTTCCAATATATGCAGGTAAGTGCGTTCAGCTAGCCTGTTAGCGACTCTCGCCGTAATGACTGTTCAACAGATCAACCTACAAGAGAATCTACTAAAGTCCTTGCTTGTGTCTTTTTTTTTATCCGGCCTCCGTAGGCAGGTCTCAGAGGAACTTCAACCCACCTACATCCTCTCTCATCAGAATATGGAGTTTCTTCGTGTTCCACTAGGTAATCTCTTTCGTAATTCAATTACCACAGTATCTGACGCACGCCCAGGGATGGAGAACAAACACATTGGGTACACATACCTCATAGACGAAAACCTCAAGGTGCGATGGGCAGGCTGCGGCTTTGCACGACCAGAAGAGGCAGAGGCACTTGCAAACTGCACTCGCATATTACTCGAACGATTAGATTCCTCACCAGCCCCCTCTCAAAAGCCAAAAACTCCGGCCGAATAGTATACAATACACAGGCGTTTACGCCCATTAGGCAACGCATTGCTCCTCATTTTTATGCTACCTTGGCATGCTTGACAAGTGGCAATGTAAACTACGCAGGGTGACATGTCAGTTTGATCGCCAATTTCAAGGGTAGGGATTCAGCTCCGCCTACCTGCCACCACAATCCGAGTCCAACGCTAATCGCTCCATGTAGCGCGCCCCAAATCTTCTCGGGAGTGATTGCGACCCTACGTCCTTTGCGTTAACTGAGGCTCGACCCTACAGGGCTTGCACTCACGACTCGGCCACAGACCCCAGGGAGTGAGGGATGAAGCGCGGGCTCTGGAAGAGCAAAGCCGCTGCGACACTATGATAAATCAGCAGCTGGATGGCGAATGCCCGCTTGCCAGGGAGAAATTCTACCAGAACGTTAGAGCTCTGTGGTTTCAGAAGGCGCTACGACACTCACCTGGGAGGTTGAAACAGAGAAGAGAGGCAAGGCATGATGCGAGCAGCAAAGAAGAATACATCTACCCAACAGCCAAGTGTGTTTATTTATAGCCAGCGACGAGATAATGCAAGGTCCTTGCCTTGAGCAGGATAAGAGTTGTATTGGTGAGCTGGATAAATGGCAGGCTTTGGCCAGTTAGTAGCCCCTATGGTTGGATCCGGCTATGAGCGACAGGCACATATATAGCATGCTTTGTGAGCACTTACCTGCAGCGCAAAAGGTGCCTCTAGTGCGATATGCAGAAGGAAGATAGCAGACCTAACAAGTTGTCTCAGCATCCGCTGCTACACAAATTTGAGCCAACGTACAGTGGGTGGTTAGGATTTGGGCCAGGAGTGGACATGACGTTGTTCTGGTGGTAGAGAAGTTGCAGGACGAGACAACAAACTTTATATGCGTTGCCGACGTTGGCGAGTGTTCCGTCTGTTCAGGAACTGCGACGTCGTGTGCCATGTGGACGAATGATGGATTTGATAATCGGAAGCACATGCGTGTTTGGGCCACGTCGCTCAATGTAAACATTAGAAATTTATTTACAAAAATATATGCACAAGGTCCAAAATCCAACAAGACGTGCCGTCTAAGTACATCAAATATATAGTTTAGTATGCTCGAGTATCTATTCAACACGATACAACACCCTCAAATGAAACCCAAGCCCAAGCGCGAATCGTTGGCATTTAAATAGTATCGCTCTCGACTCAAATGTAGTGCCATAACTTTCAGCTTACTACTCTGCTTCATCTCCATCCTCCTCATCTCGTTCTACAATGGTACCAGAGTTATGCGCCTTGAGCTTCTCAGTAGGTCTCGACGCCAATCGCGCAGATTTGCTCTCCTCCTGATGTTCTTCTATCGCATCCAAGTCTGCCTCCAAGTCACACCCTTCAGGTAGGTCGACATCAGTTCCGACCTTTTCTCTGAGCATCTTCACCTCTTTCCTAAGCTCTTCGATCATATCGTTTCGTCGGTCGACCCGCCTTTCGAGCTTAACAATCCACTCGTTCGAGAATCGCAACAAAGCAAGCTTGCTTACAGCCCGATTCGGATTGTCTTCTCCACCGGGAACGTTACGCGGCGGTCCGCGAGGCGGAGCGGCACCCGGATCAAGTTCGGCGCATGCTGAAAGTGTGATTGGAGGCAATAGAAGGCGCAGATCGTCGAATCCAGCTTTGAGCGAGTCGCGTCGCTTTTGTTCGGCCGCTTTATGTGAGGTTTTACGTCCATCACCACTGTAGGATGAAGTACTATGAGAGGATGCAATTCCAAGTGCAGCGGCGCGCCCTTCCAGGGTATTTTGGTAGTTGGATTTGGTGGATAGGTGTGCGATATCTTCAGCTGAGAGCCCTGTTGAGAGTTGAGTTGGAAACGGTTAAAACGTTAGCAGATGTGGGCACAGACGCACCCCCAGAGGTATTTGGTTTTATGGCAGGACTAATCATAGGTAGGATGGCCGAACTTGGGCGGGTGCCCGCCTTGGCAATTGGGACCTTTCCCTTGAGCACCACTTTTGCTTGCTCGTTATCCTTCTCCCTTCTATTGGAACCATTCGAAGCGCTTCTAGTAGACCCAGGGAGTGATGATCGGGACGAGCTCGCACTTTCTGTTGTCTTCTGCGCCTGATTGGCCGCCTTAGTGCCGTGCATAAGGCCCGTTGGCCGTGTCGCAAGATGCCCAAGATTCATAAGCGAAGCAGGGGTTACGGGCGCGAGGGACGGGCTCCCATTTGCACTCCCAACAGGTGTTCCTTCTGCGCTCTCGCTTATGTCCATGTTCACATCCGCATCCGAGTTAAGGGCAGCACGAGCGATAGGGACTGCCGGGGGCGGCATCGCCAGTGTCGTGGAAATATCCACCGGGGATGGCGTCGAAACCGGTACGTCTCCGGCTGGGTCAATCGCTCCCGATGGATGCGGGCTCGGAAACGGTGAGGCATGAGGCTGGGGTTGGGCAACACTATCACCACGTGGACGGATGCGGGGTGTACGTTTAGAGGCGGTAGATTTTGGCGGGGGTGTGGGTTTGACTATAGGGGAAGCACGCTTTCGAGCAGACTCGACCTCGGAGGCGGCAGTGCGTTTTTGGCGAGAGGATCCACTTGCGGGTCCAAATGAGGGCGATGGGAGTGGTGCGAAGCTCGCTGAGGCCGGGGAGGGTATCGCCGAGACAGGCGCTTGGCGGAAGGGATGGACCGGGTTGGGAGACGGCTCCAGAGCCGGAGAAGTAAGTGGGGAGAAAAAGTCGGTAGGGGTCCCATGGTTCTGTGGAAAGGGGGAGGGGTGCGAAGACGAGGCTAAATTGGGGGTCATCGCAGGGGAAAGCAGTGAACGAAGTAAGTCCTGGAAAGACGTGAGACGGGTGCGACAGGCGGGGAAATATACCCACCGAGTTGTTTCCAAGAGCGGAGGAGAGTCCCTGGACTACGTTATGGTCATACATTGTAGGTCGTAGCTCGGTGCTTGAGACTGGGAAGGGTTAGCCCTTGGTGTAAAAGCTTTGACTCTCCAACTCACTAGGCGTCATTAAACCCTGGAATCCGGAGTGGACATGCGGCGCAGGCGGCTGAGAGCCCATGATTTCGAGCTATACACTTGCGTTTGGTGGAGCACTAGCAGTAGCACAGGACTAACGTACCTGCTGCTGGAGAATTCTATTTTGAAGTTGGTTGAGCTCATTTAAACGACGCTGTTGCTCAAGGTGGTGCTGCAAACGAGCGACTTCGGGATTTGTAGCCATATGTGGAGGGCAGAACTCCGTCGGATGGGATTGAACAGGGTTGAGCATGGGTGAGGTGTGGGTAGAATGGGAGGCCGACATAGAAGGCATGTGCATTTGAGTGGATATGACAACATTCTCGTCTGTAACAAACTGAGAGAGATCAAAGTTCGAAAAGTCTAGGTTCATGTCAGGCATGTCTTCTAGCTGGCTCATTTTGTCGAGCCGCGAGCGGTTTATATTTGCTAACCGCAGGAGGAAGCCAAGAGCATGGTCAAGTCAAAGCAAGATGGATCGCGGATCGGATGTAGATAGATCACGTGGCTCATGATCAAGGGTCGAGAAGGCTAACGGCCTTACGTCATCAGTTGTGACTATTGCTTACCGAATCAGACACGTCGTTCTTCTCCTCGACACCATGGCCGACCCTCAGCTACCTCCAGGCTGGATTTCGCAGTGGTGCGCGTCAAAAATAGATTACCGAGTAGAATTGATGTAACTCTAGTTTAGGGACGAGACTCACCAGCGCCCGCTCTTCATTCGTCAGTATATTCGCAGTTACCGTTTCAGTCCACTTATTATTTTGTAGAACCCGCCACTGGCCACACCCAATGGGAAGTACCATACGAGGATCCTCAACAACAATCCCCGATAGCTGGACCACCTACCACACACTCTAAACGCCGTCAATATGCTGCAGGACAATCGCAGGCATACTCTGGCGCCGCAGACCTGCCGCCTATCCATCCTCAAGGATATGCTGATCCATCAGTTGGTGCTGCACCTGCACCTGCATTATTCACTCCGGGGCTGCAGCAAACCCCTGGCCAGCCACAGTACTATGGTCAGGACGCTGGGTACACGAGCCCTGCTCCACCTCAACCGCCATATGGTCAGACTCAGGCCGCGTATGGGCAACAGATGAACCATATGACGGACCAATTTGCGCATATGGGTGTGGGCGGGCAAAAAGGAGTGAGTTTACGATCTGCCTCCCACTTGTCCCGCTGTTGACACTTCGCATTAGCATGCCCTTCATACCGTTAATATCATCGGCACATATCTGGACCCACAAGAGCTCACAAACCCACCTCCAGAGATCCGACTGCCTCCCGGCGCTAGCATAACCCAGTCACCACTTGCTAATGCTGATCCTTCTTACATGCGTTGCACTGTGAATGCGTTCCCTACGACAAACGCGCTCTTGAACAAATCCAAGTTACCGCTCGGCCTTATTCTTACCCCTCACCGTTCTGTGCGAGAGTCAGATCACGACCAGGAAGTTCCTGTAATCACAGACACGGTGATCGCACGTTGTCGCCGCTGCCGGACCTACATCAACCCCTACGTCCAGTTCATCGACGGCGGCAACCGCTGGAAGTGCTGCATGTGCAACATGAGCAACGAGGTGCCCCAGCTCTTCGACTGGGACCAGCAGCGCAACCAGCCCGCCGACCGCTGGTCGCGCTACGAGCTGAACCACGCCGTCGTCGAGTTCGTCGCTCCCACCGAGTACATGGTCCGGCCGCCCCAGCCGCCGGTGTACGCGTTCCTGATCGACGTGTCGCACGCGGCGGTGCAGAGCGGGATGGTGGCGACTGCTGCGCGGGCGATACTGGAGTCGCTGGACCGGATACCGAACGCAGACGACCGTACGAAGGTTGCAGTCATAGCATTTGATACTGCGCTACATTTCTTCAGCATCGTGGTATGTTTCAAGCCATGCCTAACTTGACACTTTTTTTGACTTAGGCTATGTTATTTTCAGCCTGGTTCGACAGAAGTTACAATGCTTGTTGTCTCTGACATCGAGGATGTTTTCCTGCCCAAACCGAACGACCTCCTCATTAATCTTACGGAGGCACGAACTGGCTTGGAAACCTTGCTTGGTCGACTAAACGACATGTTCCAAGATGCTCATGCGATTGGTAGTGCAATGGGACCAGCCCTTCAAGCGGCGTACAAACTCACTGTATGTGTTACGTCCTTATTCGCAGACTCATGTATGACACAAATCCTCTGCAGCATACTATTGGAGGCAAACTTATAGTGTTAACTGCCTCCCTTCCCACCCTGGGTGAAGGCGCTCTGAAGCCTCGAGAAGATCCTAAGCTGCTGGGTACGACTAAGGTTCGTGAGACACCGTTTTTTTTTTTGTTAATGCCTTTGGGCTGACTTTAACGCAGGAATCAAGCTTGCTCCAGCCGGCGTCGTCTTTCTACAAGACTTTTGCGATTGATTGTTCGCGTGCGCAGATCTCAGTGGACATGTTCCTGTTTAGTAGCGCATATACGGATGTTGCTTCACTCAGTACGTTCCATTCTTGCGCGTTTTCGGCCACGACTCACATGGAGTGCTCTTAGGCTGCCTTCCGCATTACACATCTGGCCAGACATTCTTCTATCCAGCATTCAACGCGAGTCGAGCAGAAGACGCTCTCAAGTTTGCGCACGAGTTTGGGGAGGTTCTGGGAAGCGCGATTGGTCTGGAAGCTGTTATGCGTGTGCGCGCATCTCGCGGCATACGAATGTCTCAGTTCCATGGCAACTTTTTTGTGCGCTCAACCGACCTACTTGCGCTCCCTGCCGTGCCACTGGACCAGTCGTACATGGTTGAAATACAGATCGAGGAGAACATCACGGCACCATTTGTGGTAATGCAGACTGCAGTGTTGCATACTACATCCTTTGGTATGTTATTTGCTCTTTGTCTGAAGCTCTGTGTGTTTAATAATGATAATAAAAATAGGCGAACGTCGTATTCGTGTCGTAACGTTGGCCCTTCCAACGACATCCAACGTCTCCGAACTATATGCGTCTGCCGACCAGATTGCCATTGCCACCTACCTTGCAAACAAGGCTGTCGAACGTGCTCTGTCATCTAAGCTCGATGACGCCCGTGATGCAGTTACCAACAAACTCGTTGACATCCTGGGCACGTACAAGAGTACGATGACTGCGGCTGGAAGCGGTGCAAGCGCGCAGCTTGCGGTGTCCGATAACCTGAAAGTCTTGCCGCTGTTGTGTCTAGGTCTGATCAAACATGTACGCTGGTTGGCATAGTCTTACACTACTAGATACTAACAGCTGTTCCCGACTGGTAAGGTTGGGCTAAGGCAGAGCGCACAGATCCCACCCGACCTCCGCGCATATGCCCAGGCTCTGCTTACTACTCTGCCGTCTCAGCAGCTCATGGCGTACATTCACCCCGGCTTCTACTCCCTCCACAACATGCCCCCGGAGTGCGGTACAGTCGGCGAGCGCGGCATCATCATGCCTCCGCGCCTCCCGCTCACCAGCGAGCGGCTGGAGCGGCACGGGCTGTTCCTGATCGAGGACGGACAGAACATGTTCCTGTGGGTCGGACGAGACGCGGTGCCTCAGCTTGTAATGGACGTGTTCGATGTACCAAGCTACGAGGCGCTGCGAGGAGGCAAGGTGAGAAGGCGACTGGTTGTCGGTGCGAGGATATGTCGCTGACAGAGGTCTGTCTGGTAGCAAACGCTGCCAACACTAGAGAACGAGTTCTCCGAGCGAGTCAACGCGGTCATCGCCAAGACACGAGTGCTGAGGCGCGGACCGTACTGGCCGCACCTGTATGTGGTGAAGGAGGACGGGGACCCTGCGCTGAGGATGTGGGCATTGAGCATGCTGATACAAGACCGTGCGGACCAGACACCGAGCTACGCACAGTATCTTACTGCTCTCAAAGAAAAGGTTAGACATACTTCGCTTCGTTGAATGAACATTATGCTGATCGCGAAATCAGGTCAATGGCACCAGTTACTAAGAAAATACGTAGAGCTACAACACCGGATTGATGGAGCGTTATACAGTGCATACATGTTTTGTATATCTCTTGTCGTGTGGGACTAGAGTATAGCCTAGATCCATAATCGAATGCGTTATGCTATATCTAATTCTGGCTGTGTGTCGTCCAGCGTGCCTTGTGTATGGTATGAGCTCTGGTGCTCCTATAACAATACGTAACGCTCAAGCTTGCTTATTCTGGATCACCTAATACCTGACACCAATATTCAATGCTAGGTAGGCGGTGTAGTCACATAGGCTCTTGTCCTTGCTCTTCTTGATCACTAGAGTTCGCGATTTATCAAAACCCTAAAGACTTATCGTTGGACATGCTATGTATAAACGCTCACAGAATACATCTTTACGAAAATAAACAACGCAGATGTGCGGTAGCTAAATGTGGAAGTCAAGGTTGTGGCTCACAAGGCACGTGCGATGAGTCATCACAGCGCTTGCTGTGCTGAGGTCATGTTGGTCGTGTTCGCTCAGAGCGCGCCAACCTACCATACCCCTGTGATCTTTAGTGAGAGACCCAAAACTGGCGTCTGGGTGTTTATAGCTGTTCACCATGGAATACGTGAGCGTTTCGTCGCCGTCGCCGGTTTCATTTTGCTAACAGGCTCCATTTAACAGGACCACGATTTGTTTGATTTGTTCGACCTGTCTCCTCAGGCATTCCCTTGGACTGACGTTCGTCGGGATATCATCATACGTCGGAGAGACGAAGAAATGGACGGAGAGCTTTTCTTTGACGCACTTTTAAAACTTGCTGGGATCGACGCGCACTCTCTTTACCCGCCACGCGATGTACCGACTTTCCACCATCTCGTCAACGCCATTCTGGATACCTCTTGGGATGACTTTCAGCAATCCTGCTTGATTTACTATCTCTTGCGTCACTGGAAGGATGGTCGCGAGAAGCCATTTGCTCAGAGCAAGTTGTTACCACCCCAGTTTATGTTTGTTTCAGACGCCTATTATTTGTTGGATGTGGACCAGTCTGAGGTACGCGTCTCGTCTGCCTTACGTCCTAGTGACTAACATACGCTCTAGGAAGCCGTACCATACTTGTGCGATAGCCGAGTGCTCCACGAGTTCACTAGCAAAATTATGAAAACGTTGTCTTGTATACCGGAACCAACAATAGCCTCTAAGTCCTTGCTACGATTTGTTCGAATTGCCAAGCCAACGCTCGACAACCAGGACGATCTGGATTTGTACGTCAATGCGCTTTGTTACTCGAGCATTACGGACGCTTGGTTATACCAAAGATCTCTACCTGAGGATACACCCGAGCGCGAAAGACATATTTCGAGAATAATTATGTTCTGTTTCCATCGTGAGTAGCTATGGCTCCTCACACTATGTTCACTCGTAACACCCTATTTTCAGCTAAGCCCCGACCCGAGCCTCTCAAAACTTTACTCGGTTTTCCGTTCACAGCTTACGAAGATCGCACCGTAAAAGCAATGGCCCTTTCTCCACCGGATATTCTCTCAGACGCAAGCGTGGCAATTTTTCAAAATATGATCAGTGTGCGACTGATTCATTCGGGTCACTACAGCGAGGCGATCCAACTGGATAGGCAGTTTGCCAACGCGGGTACTTTCACTGGTCCAGCTGTCAAAGATGCTTCCGCTCGTCGAAAAGAGGCTCTGGAGGAGCTTATGGGCGTTATCCCAGTAGTTCAGCGCCGTGTACTGGAGATGGAGATGGAGGAGCAGGAGGCGGAAGCACGTAAAGGAAAGGGTCCACTTATACATGGATATACCAACGGACACGCTAATGGGGACCTGACGATGTCATGGGAGCATGTTAACGGCTCGTCCTCGATGATGGTTGACTCGATGGTGCAATCTCCTCGCAACTCTCCCGCCCAGCCTTCATCTTCCTCGATGACTCCCTTGACAGCCTCAGCTGCTTTCCGACAGGCCGGATCCAACGCTGCTGTTCTAAAGGCGTTTGTACACACCTCTCGCCTTGAGGGTTCACCATATCTTTCAACTAAATCTGGCAGTTCTACTCCAATTGCTAGTATCAACTTCGGTGCCTCCACAGCTGGTACAGGCAGCCCCTATGCGCGGAGAATGTCTTCGGGTCAGCGAGCAGGATCACAAGCTACTGGGAGCCCAGCACCTTCGCGTTTGCCTCGGGCGTCTTTCGGATCGTATCCTGTCCGCAGCGTAACCTCTACACCAACTGCACCGCTTGTAGCACCTCCAGCCGCCTTTGCATCCAAGCCTATTACCCGGCCTGCGTTTAATATCCAACCCCCCGCTAGTGCAAGCAAGATGCCCCTCGCGGCGCGAAGTTTTGGTTCGGCTCAGCCAACTCCAAATGCCACACCCAAACCGTTCACGAATCCGCTTTCAAATGCAACAGCTGGAGGACCCTCTATTCCCGAGCGCCGGGTTACGCCTTCTAAACGTCCATTTGGGAGCTCGGGTGGTCCGGGCGATAGATCAATGCAGTCAATCTCGGCAGAACATAGTAGTTGGAGCAACATTCCTGCACCTGAGCAAGCGGATGCCGAAATGGATTATGATGACGGACTAGACGAAGATTTTGTCATCCAGCCGGCACATTCACGCCCTCGGTA
>WSLO01000532.1:0-15190 GCA_019677385.1 Ceratobasidium sp. 392 | reverse complement strand
GGCGGCGTCGTGAACGACGGAGAAGCAAGCAGTGAGAGCGGAAGCGATGCGGAAGACGCTGAAGATGGACCTGAAAGAGTTTTGGAGTTGGCGTGGCTAGAAGATCCACAAGGTCTGATTCTCTCCAGCTATTTCTTTTTCCCGTTGCTCACATATCTTTTTTAAACCAGTGTTTGAGCGAGACGCCGCAACTCGTCGATCAAACAGACGCCAAAACCTTAAAGCCCAGACGGGGTGGGGTGACGAGCAGATTGAAGGATGGAAATATATGCTCGATAAGGACGTGAGTTGTTCACTATCCTAGCACTATGGTTCCCTTCACAATCATCCCCACTGTAGTCTCGCCGCCAAGCTAAAATCCGGGAAAAGCACGAATTTAAAGGCAACCAGCCCACGCTGGCTCCGACCCCTCAATGGGATGCTCCACGCGGTTAGTCCAATCATCCTCTTTACCTAGCTTATACCTCATATATGCGGCGTTATCAGGTGGGCGTGGAAGAGGCGGCGGTCGTGATCGTGGCGGTAGGGGTGGTGGTCGGGGCGGGGGACAGGGAGGTGGCGGCGAAGGCAGTGGCGGGGACGCAGCACGCGACAGGGCACACAAGGACAAAAACAAGGCGCGCCAAGGAAATCATGACCGCAAACGTGGACACGACAAGAAGATGACCCGAGGAGGATTTGCAGGCTAGTCACTTCAAATACAGTGTATATGTCTAATCAACCGGTTGGATACATGGCGTAAAGTTTAACTAGCGACAGTCACATAAGCAATGTCGCATTACCCACCCACCCGCCTACGAACAGTATCCCGCCGAGTCGTGAGAACAAATGAGAGGACCTCAGTCTTCAAGAATCTTCAAGGAAGAAGTAATTTCCAGAAACTAAACAAGGGGTGTAAATGCGTACAAATGAAAGCAAGCACCGAGTTAACTCACGCTTCTGTTCCTTATCCTTCACGCTGTTCAGCTTGTTAATCCTCGGTCGATAGTTGGTCGGATCACGCCTAAATGTGATCTCAAGCGAAGCCAAAAACTTGTTCATCCCCGTCAACAACGACTGGGGCCTATTGGGCCGTAATTGGGTTATGTTCGAGCTGAGCAACGTTCATAAGGAAAAGGAGCGTACGGAGTGGCAGTGGCAGCGACGGCAGGCTGGCCTCCGAACACGATCACACGATCCGCCAGATACGTAGCCATGATGAAATCGTGTTCGATAATAAACGCCGTACGCTTCGCGTGTAGGATATACCTACATACAGTCATTAGTGAATTAAAGTAGTTATAAACGAGAGCGAGAAATACCTCTTAATAACCTTACTTGCGACGATACGCTGTTCCGAATCCAAGAACGAAGACGGCTCATCCAACAAGTAAACATCTGCCGGCTTGCCTACACGTCACTTTAGCCCCAGAACCCCTAAATGCACATGGAAACTCCGACTCACCAAGCGCAAGCACAATAGCCACCCGTTGGAGTTCTCCTCCTGAAAGCGTCTGCACCTCCTGGTCCATAATAGGCTCAATTTGCATCGGCTTCATCACATCTGTATTGAACTGCGGGTGCATAAAGGCCGCTTTGATCTGCTTAAGCAGCAACATTCGGACCGAGCCAGGGAACTTGGGCGCAATCTTTTGGGGCTTCAGAGAAACGTTTAGCGAGAGCGTGTCGGCCTTTTCGTCAGGTTCCTCTCCCGCCAAGAGTCGCACGAACGTAGTCTTGCCTGTTCCGTTCTCGCCCAACATGACAATGATTTCACTGTCGGTGAAGTCGCCGGACTCAACAGTCAGTTTGAAGGAGCCGAGAGTCTTGGTCATAGATGGGTACGAGTAGTGTCGAGTCTTGTCAAGCAGAAGTTCTTCAGCGTTTTCGACCATTTTGAACGAGAGACTCTCTTCTCGGAAGCGTAGGTTTTCGGTCGGAATGAAACCATCCAGGAAGATGTTGATGCCTTCACGCACCGAGTAGGGCATAGTTACAACACCGTATACCGATGGCTTTCCATAGAGACAGCAGACAAAGTCGGAAAGGTAGTCGAGAACAGAGAGATCATGTTCGACGGCGATGACATAATTGTCGTTGGTAAGAAGCGCGCGAATGGTTTGAGCTGCTTGCAGGCGTTGTCGAATATCAAGATAACTGGATGGTTCGTCAAACATGTACCTGTGTGGAGTGGGTCAATTCGCATACACTCACTTTAAATAGCGTAAAAACTCACACGTCGGCCTTTTGAATGCAAGACATAGCGATGGCAAAACGTTGGAGCTCTCCACCACTAAGTTGTGAGACCTCGCGTTCCAAGACTTTTTCCAGTTCCAGCACCCTGCACATCTCCGCCTTGTTGTCGCGCTCTAGCTTCGAATCGAGCATTTGGGACACCGAGAGCTTACCCTTGATCATTCGTGGGATTTGGTCGACGTACTGGGGCTTGATAAGTGCTTTAATGTTGTCTTCCAAAACCTTGGTGAAGTAATTTTGTAGCTCAGAGCCACGGAAATATTTGAGGATTTCTTCCCAATCCGGAGGATCCTAGCCGAAGATGAGACTCAAACTACATAAGAAAAAAAAAACAGGACTTACATCGTATCTTCCAAGGTTGGGTTTGAGCTTTCCAGCTAAGATCTTGAGCGCAGTACTCTTCCCAATACCGTTGGTACCAACAAGACCAAGGACCTGACCTGGGCGAGGGGTGGGAAGACGATGGAGTTTAAACGAGTTGGCGGTATAGCGATGTGTAACCTCAGAGCTGAGATTGGTGGGTAGATTGATGATAGTGATAGCCTCGAACGGACACCTGAGCTATGTGTCAAGGAATGCCAGCTAGAATGGAAAGAGTGCTTACTTTTTGACACAAATACCACAACCTATACATAGCACCTCTGACAAAAACGCGATCTTATCGGTAGACTTGACCTCAATGCATAGCTTCCCTAGGATAGAATTCAGCTGATGCAACAGTCAGCAGCCATAAGACTAACCCATCTTTACTACTGGGCACGACTACAACCATTATTAGTAATTCCTGTGATCATTCACTCGATCTACTCACCTTTTTGCATTCCTGAGCACATCGCTTCGGCCTGCACTTGTTCGAATCGATGATCGCAATACGTGTAATCTTGTCGGACGACATTCTGGCCGATTTGTGTTACAGTAAGGTCTTGGCTGGAGGTAACGGATCCAAATTTAAAGAGCAAACCTAGACGGACCCTGTTGATCCAGCTAATGAACCCTGAAACAAGCGCCCATTCTGAATTCAACTCCTGCTATTGGACGCCAACGATACTATGCCTGCAAAGAAAGCTGCTGGGAAAGGTGGAGGGGGAGACAAGAAGAAGGCGGCTCCGGCGAAGGACACTGACTCGGGTGACTCCAAGGTGAGTAATTATTTTTACGCGATTCTATTGACCTCTGACTCACGCTACGAATCATTTTACCAGGGAAAACTCAAGGCCGCAACCGCCGTGCAAGTACGGCATATTCTTTGCGAGAAACAATCTCGCGCTCTTGAGGCGCTTCAGAAGATCCAAGAAGGGCAGAGGTTTGATAAGGTTGCTCAGGTGAGTTTGGTTTCAGGCTGTGTGTGAGCTGTCATTTACGTATCACTACAGGAATACAGTGAGGACAAGGCTAAAGGTATGTTCCCACCGTTCTAACATGTTTGATATTGATTTTGCACCCAGCCGGTGGAAGTCTTGGTTGGATGACTCGTGGCTCGATGGTCGGACCGTTCCAGGACGCCGCATTTGCACTTAACCCAAGCACGCTCGACAAGCCCGTTCTCTCCCCGCTTGTCAAAACTAGCTTCGGATACCACATCATCCTCGTTGAAGGACGCCGTTAAACTGCTATCATAGTCTCTTGCTATATCGATGTACTTTTAGCTCCTGCGCTTTCGCATTATCTGACAAACATAATTATACAGCCGTGTAAGATGTGTATCGACAGCGTTCATATGAATGCGTGCAGTCAAAAGAAATATTTGAAGCCGAATAGAGACCAAAAAAAACCTTCCACCTTTACATCGGTTTCTTCCCCTTTCCTTCCCCGTTCCAAGAAGCAAATTGCCCAGAGCTTGATCTCCCCAACACAGCACCCGGCCGTGCCTGCACACCAGCGCGACTCATCCCCATTCCAGGTGGCGTAGGCTGCATCGTAGGAGCACTAGACTTTAATGGAAACCCAGACCTTGAGGGCGGTGCCTTCCCCTTGCTCATGCCACCTATACTCCCTCCAATATTTGTTGCCGTGACGGGGTAGGGCTGATACCGCATCGGACCCGGATAATGGTTCAGGTTTCCGCGCTGAACGCCTCCTGTACCACTCGAGCTCGACCCTGCAACGCCAGCACTGGCGGGTGCTCCACTGGGCCTCGGTGCGCCAGGAGTAGGGGCAGAAGTACTTCCAGCTGCGGGAGCACCAGCAGAGCCGCCGGGCTTCATCGTACCTGGTCCTGGGGCTCCTGGAAACGACCCAAAGGCATAGGTCATCGGTGGAGGAGGGGGCGCGGAAGACACAGGCCACGCTCGAAATGTCGGCCCAGGCAGTGGCAGCGGCGGGGTAGGGATAATCGAAGTTTGGCTCGGTGCAGCAACGGGTGGCTTAGTCTTTAGGGGTATGTTGTTCTTTGCCCAGGCCTGGTGTTGTGGGAGGGCCGATTGAGGAATCACATTAGGATAGTGGGCGTTCCCTCGGCCACTTGCTTTAGGCGTTCGTGGCGGATTTGACATGGAAAATGGTGCGGTCTGGCCGGGAGCAGGCTGAATAGTCACTGGTCCGGTGCTTCTTTTCGGCTCTTCCTTCTTCACAGCGGGCGCGGGAGACGCACTTGCGCTGGGACCGGCCTCTGCAGCGTTCCCCGATGCCGAGTCTGCGTCACTCTAATAAACAAGCCTATTAGTCTGGC
The DNA here is from genome assembly GCA_019677385.1 of Ceratobasidium sp. 392. NCBI lineage: Eukaryota > Fungi > Basidiomycota > Agaricomycetes > Cantharellales > Ceratobasidiaceae > Ceratobasidium > Ceratobasidium sp. 392. The sequence continues at coordinate 10,287 of WSLO01000532.1, read as the reverse complement.
GTTCGTTCAAGAAAACCTTGGTAACTCGCCTTGCCTTCCTTGTTTTGCTCCTTCTCCCAAGCCCGCACATACACACTCATCTCCTTCTGATTATTGAAATAGTAATTCTTTGCCTGAATACTCGTCTTGCTTTGAATCACGGCCGCAATCCGATTCCAGTCCCGCCCGTGCCGCAGCAAATTCTGCTTCAACGCCGTTCGCTCTGCTACAGTCCAATAACTCGTTGTCGCTGGACGCTTTTTCGATGGCTCTGCTCCGTCCAGACGCACTGAGCCCCCATTCCCATTCGGCACCTCTCCCTTGTACGCCCAGCGCCGACCGCGCCCGGGCCCACCTTTACGCTGTGGCTGCGTGGACAGCAGTAAGTCAAGATCAGACGGATGGGGAACGTCCCCACCAGCCTCAGAATCGGACGCGAACGACATGGGAGTGGATGTCCCAGCGCGGTCCGTGTCGAATGAGTCCGCACGCGCGAGCTCGACTACGCGCGGCCTGCGTGGTTTGGAGGCTTCAATTGTTGTCGAGGGCGGAGGGGTGGACGACTGGGCGGCGCTAGTGTTCGCTGTGGCCGCGTGCCTGCGTGAGCGTCGGGTTGCAATAGACTCGTCTTCACGTGGAGATGCAATCGTGCCGTCTTCTTCTTTTTCGATGTCAGCCATGAGCGCGCTCGCCTTGCCTTGGTGGCCGCCTCGTCCGAGTCGACGACGTTGACCACGCTTGACTTGCGCACGGAACGCGGGGACTTTCTTCATTAGATAGTAGTACTTGACGCACTGTGACGTTGTCTTGTGTGGTAAATGCTCGGCGATCTTATCGAATCGCTTGTTGAACACCCGATGCTGGTCAATGAATATATCGCGCTCCTCAGTAGTCCAGTGATCGACTGTTCGCCCCTTGAAGTCGTAAAACTCGATCGGGTCGTCTACTTGGCCATTCTCGTCATCAAACGTAAATCGCAACATCTCTGGCTCCGTCACGGTCACCATGTCTGGTATACGCGCCAAGTTGGGCCGAGCAAGCAAGTCTGGGTCTACCGCCGCGGCGTCTCGCATATTGCTCATCACTTTCTCCATCTCAAAGTCAGAGTGCACTGCGTCGGCCATCACCCCCGTGTTCACGACCGGATTGCGTCGCGTCGAGCGAGTTTGCGCAGCTACAGGCTCTGAGACGACGTTTTGAGCGGCAGCGGCGGCGGCAGCAGCCTCCCTGACTCGGCGTTTTTCTGCAGCTTCGTCAAGCCTCAGACAGTACTCGGACCATGTCTCGTTCAAGGTGAGATACTCTTCCTCCAGACCGCCTAGCTTGGCTTCGACATAGTCCTCTCGTTCAGAAAACTCGCCGCGCAACAGATTCCTAAACTCAACTCGAGTCTCTTCGTCGGGCATAGAGAAGATTTCAAGTGTAGGAATATCTCCACTCGCAGCCATGATCGGTTGACGGTGAGATGCGAGCTTCAGGTTGTTCTGTAAGACATCTTCGACGTTCGTCGCAAGTTTGTTCAAATCAAGCGAGCGTAAAGGAAGAGCTTCGCGAATAGAGGTAGGAGGCAGATGTTCTTCCTCGTCATCTGAAAACCCAAGATACTCGAACTGCAAGAGCGGGAGCTGAGACTCCTGTAAGTCTGCGTCAGAGGACGGGCCATCAACCGAGACGTCAGCAGAGGCACTAGGGGCCGCAGCAGGCTCATTCGGGTTAACGTCAGCCGCACCAAGTTCAGAAGCCTGTAGCGAGACGGCAACCGAAGGTTCTGAGTCCATAGCCTCGCTTGTAGCAGAATCCTGGGCTGTATCTGTTGTTTTAGTAGGCGGGTCGACCCCAGTTGTCTCATCAACAAGCGCTTTAGATGTACCAGTCTGGCTAAGCACACTAGAGTCACGATGACCTCCAGGATCTGTAGAGTCCACTTGTTCTCCCCCGATTTGCTCCGCTTGGGTAGACGGAGTCTCAGCAGGCATCCGACCATTCGTCTGAGATTGAAGGTTAGTACTCGATCCCGCGTTAGACAAAGTAGGCTGCTCTTTCGATGTATTAGGCGTGAGTCTAGTGTCTGGAGCAGATTCGGTAATAGCACTCGCAGGATCGACAACAGTTGGAGTCGAGCTAGTAAATGGAGAAGGCCGCCGAGAAGCAGGTTCAGCTTCAGCTGCAACAGAATCAGTCCTAGATCTCTTGCCAGTGGATATGCTCTTCTCAGGAGAAGCAGAACTAGCGGATGCAGGGTTAGGTGTAATAAGAGCATGTCCATCGGGATCTTCCACTTTAATCGAAGTGTTTGCCACCAATAGCTGGTCGCGTGGTACGAGTTTGGCACGGTTTGAATCATTGAACGACCCCCGTCCTGGTTGGAACTGACGTCGAGGGGTGTTGTTTGAGTGATAGCCCCTTGCGTCGCCAGAATACCCTGGCCCGCTGTAGCGCCGGTCGTGTTGAGAGTGTCTACGGCTGGGGTTATCCAGTGGGATAGGTCCAGGTCCCCGTGGAGACGGCTGAACAGAGGAATAGCTAGAACCCGATGGCGGTGGCGGCCGTCGGTCCTGCATAAACGATCGACCGCGCGGCCTGCCTGACGAGCCATACTGAGCTGGATTCGAGTACATGTGAGGATTCATCTCATCGCCTTCAGTCCAACCGTCGGGACGTATCCAGTCTTCATGCATATCCCTGTCGTACTGATCATAGTGCGGTACTGGCTCACGGCCCCAACCAGGCTCGTGTGCTAGAGGCGGAGAGCCTCGTGGTTGGTCAACTGGCGGCAACGGGCGACGTGCGTATCTAAAACATCAAAAGTGGTACATGTTAGAACAGCTACAAACAGACCAAACAATTGCCGCGATAGGCGCTAACGAAATAAACGCCAGCATAGGTACAAAGAACACTCACGGGTCACCTTGCCAATCCCTATCCCTAGGTGGTGGCGAGGGTGGACGATCCCACCCGTGAGACGGCCCGTAGGATGAGCCACCCTCTCTTTCATCCCAGTCTCGTCGAGAGCCCCATTCGCTGTCTGACCCGCGTCGGGGTGACCAACCTTGGGGCGGTGGCGGGGGTCTCGACCATTCACGAAAAGGAGACGGTGGGCGACCGGGCGGAAACGACGGTGGAGGTCCAGCAGCCGGCTCGCGGAAACGGTAGTCCCATGAATCTCTGCGATAATCAGAGTGCGGCGGTGGGCGAGCCGGCTCGTCAGAGGGTCCTGGAGGAGGCCAGCGGTAAGGCCGGTGGGGAGGCGAAGCGCTGCGATGGTAGTCTGCGGGTGGTGGTGCACGCTAAAACAGCGATTCGTATGGGGTTTGTTAGTCCGTAGTGTTTGCTTTTAAGTTGGAATGGTAACAAACTTGGTAAACGCTTGGGTGATGTGCAGGCTTGGGGGCAGGTTCAATGGGTTTTAGGTATTGTCGTCGGGCCAACTCAGGAGGAAGAGAATATCCTGGCGGTGGGATAGAAAACTGAGGAAGAGGCGGATTAAACTCTGGCATTTTCGCTGATCGAGTGACCAGGAAAACAACAGAGCAGCACTAGTTTGTCAAATCCCAGTCCTAATCGGTGCAGAAAAAGGAAATAAAGCACGGAGCGCCAGCTAGTATACAGTACAGCAAATGTGCAACTCTCTAATGGGAATATGTGAGGCGCAAAAGACCGCCGTAGTCGTGGACAACAGAGAGCAAGTGTCACCAAGAGCACTCACACGCAAACACGCCACACCACGTTGTTTGGTCCTGCAAAGTTGTTTATCAAATCGTCGGTCTTTCTTTACGTCCGCCATGGAGAGCGGAAATCATCGCATCAACTCTGCGCGTATGCCCCAGTACATCGGGCGTCATGTACGTCTTACTTGCAAAGTGATCAAAGTCGGTGCTTTTCGTTTTTGTGGCAAACTTTCTTTTTAACGGTGCAAACAACAGACGCAAGGAGACAACATTATTGTGCAGGCGCCGGATGGAGGGCAAGTAGAAGTTAAACTATCGACGGTAAGACAATCAAAGCTCGTACTTTGCGAGCGGCGTCTGATTGCTTCTATAGGGTCAATCAGTACGCGACAACTACGTTGAAATTCTCGGCAAAGTCGTAGACAGCTCGCGTCTAGTGGCGTCCCAAGTATTCCAACAAGGAGACGCGTTGGACCTGGAAGTCGTTGATCAGCTCGTCGAGCTCATGCACAAGTCCCCGGAGATTTACCACTGATATCCTAAAGTGAGCCACTTCGATACACAGTACAAACATGCATATTGAAAAATAGAAACAACAGTAGAAACAATACATATCTAATAATACAACATATGTTATCCACAACTTAGTCCTTGCTGATACAAGCTCCTCATCTCCACATGGGAATCATCACGTCGTCCGAGCAAAGGTTTGACAGCGTAAGTCTGAGTACTTCCGTCTCCACCCTCCTCACCACATCCGGTCGATGGGTCGACCCAAATATTGCACTCGCCCCAATGGCAATTACTCTGTCACGGCGCGCCTGGAGCAGGCCAAGCGGGATGTCAATATGGAACGGGACGTTAAAGTCGTCGCGCGCCCTATTCAACCCGGCCGCCCCGTTCCCAAAACAGACGGCCCGACCCTCCACTTGTTGGCCACCCGACAATCCACCAACGTGCCACTGGGGATTCGCCGAATCATAATGATTGTTCTCGCACCGTCTGGGATTCTCCACGGTCGAAGCCGTGACCGCAATCCCACGGAGTATGATCTCAACAGCCCGGCCGTCGACCAATGTACGCATCGTCTTGCGACTCAAGCTAACGCAGCCGTTAATGCGAGCACACAAACTAGAAATTCCCACACAAAAGGGGCAGTCAGCTTGGATGTGGCACGTGCTAGATCTAAACAACCTACTTGGGCTTTGCATCCCAAAGCTCGATATGTCGTCCGCCTTCGATAATCATCTCGATGTTCGGAACGATTTCGAACACAGACTCGGTCTTTGCCAGCTTCGCCTCGTCCAAATACGCCCCGACATAACCATCAACGTCCTGCCTGGAGATGCCGAGAGTCTCTGTGGCCCAGATAACCATGGCAGCGTAAGAATAAATTGAGGTAAAAACAGTTAAACCGAGAAAGAGGAAAAGAGCCCGCTGGCAGTACAACAACTCGGGTGGAGTGCAGTAAAGTGGGCCCTCTCGCCTCGTTTACATCAATGTCACTTACCAAAACCCAGCCCCACGTTGTCATCATCCTCGTGGATGCTTACAACCTTGAAGTTATCCCTAGTCTGCTGATGCGACTTGACACCACCTATCGAGGTCGTCGGACCGAGCGGCCTTGGTTTTCCAACAGATTCGGTCCGTTTTAGCGTACGCTTCGGGTCGATATTTCGGGTTGGCTTGAGGGGGACCTGCCAGTCTGCACGAGGCGTAATAGGTGAGGGGTCGGCATTGTGCTTCAAATCGAGCGCAAGGTCCAGCCTCGTGTCTGTGCGTATGACCGGCGCAGGGGCAGCACGCATATTGTTATAGCCGAGTTTGGAGCTTGGTTACCGGGGAAGAGGCGAACCATATGCAGGCGGGTTTTATAGTATCGGGGTGGGAAGACCACAAGGACCAGCCCTTCATGATCGAACAAGCCTCCGAGCGCTTGCATAAAGCTGACCGATGTTCCATGATAGCATTGTTGATACAAAGGTCCAACTCGCAACCGGTTTCGGTCATATTGGGAATATAATGGGCTTCGCTCGCAACGTCGTACAAAGGCAACGAGATTCAATAGGCATCACAAGAGATTATTCAAGGGAATGGACATTGTAGTTAAAACATGATGATCGTACAAGAGACCAAAGATGCACAAAACGTCAAACAACAGCGCATTTACATAGCGTGCCTAGGCCGGAACGTAAGTTACCGGCATCGCATACAGATAAAACGGCAACTTACTTGCGCGTCCACTCTCGTGCGGTCGATTCGTACTGCGCCCGGTTCGTCTTGTACAACTACGTCATGGGTAAGTATATAGCCCAAGATGGAACAGCCAGATATAGACATACATGAGCAATGTCAGGTACCAAAGGATCGTCGGGGTTGGGGTCTGTCAACATCGAACAGATGGACAGCAGCACTGCACAGCCAATCTTAGTAGGCGCCTATCGAAACGTCGTGGGGACATACCCTTTGATATCGTGAGGGCTGGTGACCACTGGTCCCTCAGGATGTCAAGGCAAATGCTGCCGTTCGAGTTGATATTGGGGTGATAGATCTTGGTCGTAAAGCTAACTTTCGGCGGTTTGAAAGGGTAGTCGGTAGGGAAGGCGATGGACAAGAAAAAGACACCTCCAGCATAGGGAGAATCACTCTAAGATACGGAATGAGGTCCGGAACTCTATTCCGAATGAAAAATACCAACCGGGCCCATAATCGTCGCGTTCCAGTTGAACATATTGTCGCCGGTAGGGCCTGCGCTGCAGGAAGAGGGGGGGTCGCGTCCGAGATCGAGCAATTCCTGCACGCGCCATGTGGCTCGTCAGTATCGGTGGCACTATAAACAACAGCTGGACCGACCTTGTTAATGCGCTTGAGGGCCATTACTGCAGATAGTCGTGTGAGGTGGAAAAGTGAGCTAGAGGAGTGATCGGTGGCAGAGGGCGAAGTGCGGCGGGCGGATGATACCGGGGTGGAGGTGGGGGAGTTCAAGCGGATGTCAGCTACTTGCCCTAGCGCGTGTTTATATAGGGACACTGACTGATGCTAGTGTATTCTGGCAACGCCGATGGCAGTGTGGTGGTGGTCGTGAGGAAGGGGAACAGCGCTCGTCGGCCTATTATTTGCTTCCGGATATACGCTTAGGTACCTTTACATAATCGTTCCTCACTCAGCGCGCATTTATCGATTACTCATTTTGTCCCCCAACGTTTGTTCTGTCTGAGATTCTGGTCTTATTTAGGCAGTTCTGTGAGACTATACTACTGCTATTGGTATTTTTGCCGACTTTCGATGTCCGATTTTGGAGCGGATCAAGGTGTACCCGAACGCATACACCCTGCTCACCGCCTCGTTTTGTTCTATTTTCTCGCATGGTTCCAGCTCTGATCATCCGTGTTCAACCCTCGCCTATGGCCGAAAATCGTATGGGAGTTTGACCTTGAGCTTGCCATCAATGCATGTCACAAAGGACAAATGCACATTTTTATTTTTGAATTTCGTAACAGTTGCGTGCTTGATTTTGGCAAATCCGATCACCAGCCTGCGACCATGATGAGTCAAAACACAAATGAATCCGACTCGTCCTTTACCACGACCTCACGTCTCAAAAAAGTCCGCAAAATAACTCTAAACTTATTTCCGGCTATACCCTAGACCCTACTGACTTGAAAACACTATTATGCCAACCAAAATTAATCCTCTAGGCGGCGCGATTCCCAACGTTCCGCACGCAATCTCTGTCTCACTTCCGACATGGCAAGATAACATTGGCTACGAAGAGGGGGAGAAACGCGTGGTTGACGCAATGTCGAGCGGTTATCCTCGTTTCTTTATTCATTTGGACATCCAAGCGGCAAGCACCATTCCTATATCAGGAAACATACCCAATTTATAACTTTTTTCACAGCTATCCCAGATATGTGCAAAGAAGTTCGGCCAGCCTGGAGAGAAATGCATGTTGTTCCCAGCAGCATATATAGCAACGGCCTGTCGACAGTTCATGATCGATCGTTCACCCGACCCATATTCCCCAGTTCCCGTCCGCCTAGCTCAGTACTTTATCTGCCCGTCCGAGAGCAATTCCAAGCCGGCAGATACATCCGATCTAGACTGCGTCGAACTTCATATCGCTCTATTTCCCGAGACCGCTTTTTCTCTCGCAAAACAATTCTGGCAGCATACAGGTCTGGGTATCTCAAGTCGTATAGCTTCGGCTGCCCTTGCACTTCTTGCGCGAAACGGCGATAAAAATGGCTCTCCGACTCCTACCCCTACCCCACTTTCACCAAAATCTACACCTCATTTCTCCCCGCGCAACAAACACTATGGCTCCAAATCTCGACTCGTTCAAACTCCGCCTATACAAAGTCAACCTATTCTTCCAGTCGAGAGCATAAGCTCCGAGCACGATACATACGTTGAGGAGCGATATGGCCGGAATCTTCCTAGAGCCTCAGCCGCGCTAGCCAAAATGGCATTGCGACGTCGTATCGCCGGTGTTCTAGTCGATGATTCTCCACCCGCTGAGACGCCCGAACCAGGTGCGAGCAAGCGAGGCGTGGATGTAACCGAGGACGATGTATATTTGTTCCCCACGGGAATGTCTGCTATATGGTCTTCGCACCAACTTGCACTCGCTGCGCGGCCGCAACATAAAAGTGTATGCTTCGGGTAAGTTATACACTTCTCGTTACCGGCTTATATTTTAAACTGACTATTGATGAATCAAGGTTCCCGTATACTGATACCCTCAAGATTTTACAAAAATGGGGACCGGGCTGCCATTTCTTCGGACTCGGACTGGATTCTGATATTGATAAGCTCGCATCGGTCTTGGAGCAAGAGTCAATTCTGGCCCTATACACCGAGTTTCCATCAAACCCTCTACTCCGCTCCGCCAATCTCCAACGACTCCGCGAGCTTGCAGATAAGCACGATTTCTTAATCGTAGTGGACGAGACTGTTGGAAGTTTCGTAAACGTTGAGGTCTTGCCGTACGCAGATATCGTCGTGAGCAGTTTGTCAAAGGTGTTTAGCGGAGAGGTCAATGTGATGGGTGGAAGGTAAGCCCCATTTAATGTTCAGCTGCTCCACTTACTGATGGTTTCACTTCTAGCTTGGTACTCAATCCTCAAGGGCGGCACTACAAAGCTCTCAAAGAGCAGATGAAAATCAGATATGAAGACGTTTACTGGGGCGAAGACTCTGTCTTCATGGAACGAAACTCGCGAGATTTTATCCCCCGTGTTCACACCATCAACTCCAACACCGAAGCCCTTTGCGATTTTCTCCGTAGTCGCTCTCTCGCCTCCACCACCTCCACATCTGCTCCAAATACAGTCATAAAAGAAGTCTACTATCCCAAATGGCAAACCCGCGAAAACTACGATGCCTGTCGACGTCTAAACAAAGATAGCCCGTACCCGAGCGGATTCAGCGGTTTGTTCTCCGTCACGTTCACGACGATTGACGCTTCGCGTGCGTTTTTCGATAACCTAGACTGCGCAAAAGGACCTAGTTTGGGGACGAATTTTACGCTTGCGTGTCCGTATACGATTTTGGCGCATTACGCAGAGCTGGACTGGGCCGAGGCGTATGGAGTCGAGACTGGACTTGTGAGAGTTAGCGTGGGGCTGGAGGAGCGTGAAGAGTTGTTGGCCAAGTTTGCACTAGCTTTGGAAAAGGCTGAACAAACTGCTGTGGAGTCGTAAAGTGATCTGTATCACATCTGTGTTCGATTAGAGTGCTCATCCTTAGAAACATGTTTGTTTCCATGAACCGCGAGTGTTCTTATCAGTGGTTCAGGAGGCGTCTATGAGAAACTAGGCGCTGCGCCAGGTGGCATGTTCGAGACACTACGAAGCTATGTTTGAGTGGGATAGCCAGAGTGGCTGTATGCGTGGTTTCAGTCTAATAAGCGAATAATCATATTTTTCGAAATTCAACCAAATATTCAGGCCGACGACTATAGGGGGTGTCTATGTGAAACCAGGCACTGTGCCAGGCGATACGTTAGAGATTCCTTGTGAAGCTGTGTTTAGGTAGGACAGCTAGAGTGGCTGTATACCTTATTCCTCCTTAAAAGCGAATAATCTTATTTTTCAAAATTCAACATCGCATTTACCAAAAAAGTTACACTCATATGACTAAATCAGGATAGGGCTGAGGTGATATCGTTGTTGGGAAACCCGAAGAGAAGCCGGTGAAAATGCGTAGATCTCCAAAAACCTGTTTTTGTGAAATTCCTTGGCACTGATCCTCATGTCGAGTCAACTGAGCGATGCCTCAGAGGCTGAGCGTACCGGGCGCTACATCCTATCCGAATTCATCCCTGTGTAGGCGCGCATACATACGGGGATACCTAGGGTCAAGACGGTCTCGCCAGTCCGGCGGCAGAATTCGCCTCCGCGTCACGTGCCATAAACCCGCTTTTGAAAGTTGCCTGACGTCGGAATCTAAAGCTTGGCGCACGCAAGTCAAATAGCCAGTCGTCCGGACTCTTCAACCGCAACTACGACCCCCTTTTACCAGCGACCAGTACGACCATGAAGCTGCACCAGATCCCCTCTATTCACGGGCTCGTCCTACGCTGGCGCCACCACGCTGACAAGTCTCATTCGGACGATCACGCCCAGAGTCCAGAGAA
>WSLO01000531.1:0-15246 GCA_019677385.1 Ceratobasidium sp. 392 | reverse complement strand
ATGTCGCAACCCTCTACTAGAGGTTGCAAACTTGTTCTTGTAAGTCCTCGCAAGGGCCTAACTCGTGCGCTCCGCTTGTGGAGGCGTCCTCGTGGCTCGGTTGTGGACCGCGGTCCCGTGTGGGTGAATACCCTGTTAGTGGTTCTGGTGGCTCAAGGCCCTTAAGTAGACTGAGGAGTGCTACTACGGTCGTAGTGGCACGACTAATGCTTTGTAACTTAATCGCTAAGTCTCACTTACTTCCAACACTAGATGCGATAAAGCCTTCTAGTATGGTTGGACTGTAGAGGGGAGAGTTGACGAGGTAGAACAAGCTGGGGACACCAGGCTTGTTCTAGGCTGTATTAATACTAACTACTACACGGTCTGTGCGTACATGGGTCAAAGGCGTACAGAGAGGCAGTACACAAGTGTTAGTGGTACAGATACAGCGAGAGCCAATAGTAAAGAGCGTGAGCCACGAGCGATGTGGCATGAGTCAAGGAAGCGAGTGTATAGCCTAGGGCGGCTAGGTGTTCCGGAAGGGAGTCCGGATAGCTGACAACGTGGTGTCTAGCCACAAGACAAGAAGGCAGAAGGCGTCGTAAGGCGCTAAGTCCGGGAGTGACCGTACGGGGTCACGACAAACAGGCTCGCCGTTGAACACTAGATAATCTTGAGATAACAACAAAGGCTGCTGAGGGTGCTGGCGCTGCCTGGCAAGAATTCACCTTTGCCATTTGACAGGTCAAAACGAGGTGTTGTGGGCTATAATAGTATCAATTCGTTTCCCGTAGTTGTTTAATCGTCGGATCTTAAGTATTATAGCTAATCACAGATAGCTTATTTGTTAAACAAAGGCGTTGATTGGGGCATGTGCTACACACATATCCCGCAAATTTTGACCGAACCTAGTGCAAAGCGCTGGGCTAGTTTATTGCTTTACATAATATACATGATACTTGCGAGCGCACCAGCCTAATTCGCTATAGGTTTCCGGATCGCTGCAAACATAGCCTCTACTAAGCCTGACTAGCGTTATGCAGCGCAACCCCTTGTCTGACAGTACCATATACTTATACAGAGCTGAAAACATTGCCCATGCTCTAACAAGCCATAGAAGTATGACCAAAACACTCATGATCATATCACTCGTGCTCGTGGGCGCTCCTGAGACCCACATATGCGTTCCCTACGCCGTTTTATAAACTTATGGAGATCCTTAGCATGCTCGTGAATACTACCTAGCTTTTGGAGCCTTGGCTGAGTCGCTCATTGTCTGCTATTTCTCTACCGCTGCCAGCATACTTTCATTTCCAACATCGTTTGCCAAACACATTCTCTCGGGATTGGACCGATCGCCTAATTTTTGAGGCAGCGCATCAGCAAAAAAGGTATTTTACTATGGTGCATTACATAGTACTATCTTGACCACATAGACAGACATAGTCATCCTAGCCGTTTTCGCAACCCCCCTCAACTTTCAAGTCTATGGCGTCCAACACTCGGTCTATGTGGACTCTTGAGTTTTGCACAGCCACTGTCCTCAGAGACCGCATAGATGCGCATAGGTGTGCATAGACGTGACCTTTTGATATCTGATCACTCTGCTTAGTACTCGCGTACTCTACTTAGCCACAGGGGACAAAGCTATGGGAATTATGGCGTCTATGCCGACTATCAGGTCTATCAGGTCTCTTATGTCGCATGTAGTCTAAAACTTGTCTATGGAGGCATTTTTTGTCTCTGAGGACTCATACTAACACTATGTGCTAACGTTCTTTTTTCCTGATGCGTGAGTATATGTAAAGATATTAGAGTATTCAGTACACCGCTAATATCGCTTTAACAAGACGCATCGAACCAGATAGACTACTAGACGAGATTTGAATATTTCAGTTTCGCTTAAGGGCTCCCAAGGTACCAAGTTGTTTTGGGGGCCAATTGGGGCGACGCGAGAGGATAAAATGTGCTACGATAGCGATAAGGGTGATTCGACAGGACCTGAGGCTCAAAGCACTCGATGCGGAGACATGGTGGATAAGTTCCCGTGAGGTATGAAGTTCAGCTAAGTTATGTCGTCGTCGGCGTTATTGTAAGCCAGCGTTCGACCGAAGCACGGATGGCTCACCAACCGCTAGGTGAACCATGGCTATTGAAACTAATGCTTTCTATCGTTCAAACACGTGGGGCTCAAGTATGAGACATCGCGATCGCTCATCATAGTATCAAGAGGCGATAGACTATATATACCGTCCAGCTATCACCTGTGCACTCCCGCTGTCCGTTCTCACCCCTTTTGCGCGTTTGAACCACTGTCTTTACCCACAGCAAAGCATCGGTTTTGCTTCGCGTTCTACAGGTTGCGCTTGCTACAGGACGGACGAACAACACATTTACGTCTAATTATGGTCCAGTGCATACGTGAGGCAAAAAAAATCGAATACAGTAAATCCAACTAGCTACCAAGCCACCCTCCATCGAAAGCTATCACCTGGTGCATCGTATCACTGAGTTCACAAGCTACTCCCAAATAGAGTCCAGGCCATCCCCGCCAACCCCAACCACCCTGGTTGTATACATGCAGCCACCTCTACCGCGAACTAAGCGCCAAATTGCCTCGCCTCATTGGCGACATGTGGTCGGCTCCTATCACCTGGCCGAAACAACCTTTGCTTTGGTCTTCTTCCTCTCTCCACTGGTCTGCTTCGTGAGGTAGTGGCGGAAGCTCCTCTGTGTTGTCCAGAACCTTTCGGGAGTGAGCGAAGAAGGATATATATGTTCACGTTGCGATATGTTGACGATAGTGTGCACTTTCCCTGAATGATGTAAGATGAGCACATGCGGCGTTGTATGATATGGACACAGCCGGAGTAACGCCAAGAAGGAACTGATTGACACGTGGATCAGGAAGGCTAACCTGACCAAACGGCCCTCTGAAACGAGGATAAGAAATTCTCATTATACGCGGTCACGTGATATTGCAGGTTGTGATGCGCGCGACAGCGTGGCGAGTGGTGGTATGAGGGAAATCTTCATGCGTAACCGAAAGGTGACAGTCAGCTCACTTCTTGGTGCGAGGCACATCCTACCTGGTGCTATCGCAAACGTGTTCTTGTGAACTTTCACTTCAACCTTGCTTCAACCGCACCAGATCCGCAATAAAACACCCAAAACTGGAGTTGACGCGTCAGTTTCGGTGGTACAAGTGTGCGAAGGAGAGGATGATGATGGTCGCTGTGAGCGAAAGTAACTGTAAACAAAGGTGAGTGATTTAGGGTGTTTGTCCAGCTCCATCCTTTCTTCTGCCTATTATCCGAGTCTGGTACACAAACCTTGCTGCAGCAGGCTATTCGAAGAGAACCCGATCGCTAGGACTAGAACCTTAAGCGATCGCAAGTCCAACAAACGAGCTCCAAAGCAAGTCCAAGGACAGCAAAAACAATTCAAGACTAGATCCAAGTGCGCAGACTATCCCCGATTGCTAAACAAGCTTGCAAGCTGACCCCAGATCGGTGTGCTGATCTCTGAACCTCTAAGATTGTGCACCAAACAGTTTGACAGGCAGATCCTAACCAGTTCTCAGCCCCCAGATCAGCCCCTAATCCAATCACCCCACTCAAACGAACAAAATAATTGCAAAAGAAGAAAAAAACTCACGTACGTAGGTCTTTTCCTTTGACAATTTATTCGGATTTTGTCCTCCCACTGGAATCTTTATCACACCAACAGCAAAGAAGCCTGAACCTCCAAAGATCTTTTGGAAGTGAAACGGTCCTTCAGTCGGTTGGAACTTGACGCATGCAGCAGGGAACGTGATTCCTGCCAACCAAATCGTTACCGCAAGAAAAATAGGAGCGAGGAAAGACGGTCAAAACGTACGTCGCTCGGCCCCTTCTCAGTCGCATGGTCCAAAACAACACCCCACTCCTCCGTTCCCTCGTCCATCGATCTTATCCTCCACAGCTTTCAGTCCACCAAATACACCATCGCCAGCTACCCATCCGCTCGCCTATCCTTCCTCTTTCTTCACTTTTACAATTCCTTTTGCCCTTCTTACACGGTGCCTCTTGAACAGGGGAATAGGAGAGGGTTTAGGCGGCCGTTCGATGCCGTTGACGAGCCGGGCCTTCGTCTAGGTCTGGTGAACGGCCGTAGACGAACTTTTTGTTGTGCCAGCATTCGAGTGGGGAGAAGCGTTCGCGTTGGGAGTGGCAGATGTTAGGTGGAGTGGAGGCTGCCGGTAGTGTATTAGAGAGAGGTTTAGGCCGGAATGACGGGTAGGAGGGCGCACCCTTGAAATATCTCTTTTATTGCTTCCCGCCAACAAGTACAACAGATACAACAATCATCTTAACCCCATTAGCCTTCTCCTCCTTGCCATTCGCTTTCTTCTTCGGCAACGTCCTCTCTTCTTCTCCATCTTCTTCTTCTCCCACTCTCGCGCGTAACTAAGCACTCCTTGCCCTAAAGAGCTCTCTGAAAATCCACCGTTTCAGTCGCCTGTCTCCAGCACGCTACACAGACGTATTTTTGTCTTTGTAGAACTTAAATATCTAGCCCTAGGGTAGGGCTACAAATACATATATACCCCTTAGCCGAAAAACGGTGGGTTGCAACACCATAAGCTCCTTAAGGTTGTTGCGTTTGATTTGCATGCCACCGTAGACCTCTGCTCATCAAGCCAATAAAACTTGAATTGACATTTCAGGCGCTCTATGCTGTACTATAGGTGGGGCCTAGAGCTGTGAAGAACTCTACTACGGTCAAACGTGATTTCTGCACGTAATGTATTCGGGAAATTGGAAATGAGACAACTCTCACCAATTCCGGCACATGTGCAAACAGCTCGAACGCAGGAGCTTTAAGCCATTTTACAAAACCCAGCCAAGTAAGTTAGACGATTGGACAATATAACCCTGAGTCTTACACTTACACAACATATTTCTAGTCACAGAATGAGCTTGCTCGTTTGACTCTGATTTAGTTTATTATAAGATGTGTGCTGTGTGGCATAATTTCAAATATAACGCAGGAAAACGGTAGGGCACGCTTTCATACTTTCTAAACGGATTCTCGGTATGCAGAAGGTGACGACAGGACGTAGTGTCTATCAAGGGGCCACGATTGATCTTTAGAGGTAATAAGAAACCACGAAATAGGGTTTCGGCGGAGCCACCGTCCTCCACAAGAAGTCAAAGGAGTGCGACTCCAATAGGTTTAGTAGCACCTTATCGGAGTAATTGAGTGCTTGCGAACACTTTGTACTATATTTATTCTACGAGCCCGACATAAACGCTCACCCTGCTAATTCAATACTTCTGCTTGACCCTTCCACAATCCTATTCACGTACCAAGAACATCAATGAGCTCAGGACCACCGGAAATTGGTGTTACTTGTACCGTACAACTGACCTATATTATACGTGAGAACTGCTCAATAGTTTGAATAGATGACCTTCCTCCGGCCATCAAATCCATTCAGTCTGGTTGGATTGCAACATTTCAATGCTCTTCATATATTGTAAGGTCTTTTTACCTTTGAATGATACCGCAACTTGAACTCTTTACTCCTAGTCAACTGTGTTTACCCTCATTGACGCTGTTCTACTGGTATTCTCCAAAGCTCTCGACTCTAGACATCTTGTTAGCAGCTCGAGCAGGAAAGCTATACTAGTTTTGAACCTGCTTGCGTTCTTCTCCAGTATCAGTGCGACGTTTTGCTCACTGCTCCTTACAAGAAGTTTCGGCGAGCTTCACGCTCGAGCCGCGCAACGTGAGCCCGCGCTAAAGCCTCTAGATAACATGGCAATCCAAGAAGGCACGAGTGAGCTGCTAAGGCGCTATGGCATGCGCAAGATGGTGCAACCCCTAATATTGTACTGTATGTATGCGTTCTCTGGGATCAACTTCTCTATTCAGCGTCTCACGGAGCAGTTACAGGGATAATGATGCTACTCGTTGGCTTTCTGTCTCTTTTTGCACAGCTGCTAGCGTATGTCTGGGTTTTTGAGACACGCCCCGTAGCCATTGCAGTGTCTTGCGTAGCAGGGTTTACTCTGCTTCCATTGTTTTCGATGTTGCCCTTCTCTTAAGGGGAAGATAAAGATGCCGATCTGTTGTTGGGTTAATATTGCGTTTCGGAAATATATATATAGATCTCTACATGGTTGCTTCATCCTCTCTTGCTAACATGCACCTAGAAATGTTACTATGGTTGTTTTGAAGCAGCGTTATGCCACATAATTAGTCTTAGAAGGTTCAATATATGGACGATCTGAGCGTGGGGCACGTTGGCTTGTCAGCTACATCGAAGTGAATAAAACGACGCTGAGAATTCAAGGCGGGAGCTCATACGGCTGTGGCAAGTCAAAACACATAATCAGATTACGTTTATTGGCATCGAATTTATAGCTAAAACCAGGTGCGCATGCCTAGTCGAAGGGTACGCAGCCAGCCGCAAGGCCGATCACAAGTTGTGAAATATGATCTCTGTTTATGTTCAAACATGCAGATAGACGTCTTTCATAAGATACTGCTCATCATACTATTCAGGCCACATACACCGCCAATTATTGCCCGTGCGCTCTTTCTGGCCCGCATTCGCCCCCCTTGGCGCGTTTGTGTCACTATTGTACCCACCGTAGGCTAATATTTAGCGTCGCGTCCAATGATGCGTACCCTGAAACACTCAACCGCAAGAGGCCGGGGTGGTTTACGTGACGCATACACACGGTAAATCCAATTATCGAGTGTAGACCTCACTCGAGAAAAGCATGGGTCTACATAGTACATCCACAAACAGTCACAAACTGCTTCAAGAGAATGGGTCAGACTATCCACACCCCAATTTCACTGACCTTGTTTACACACACAAGCCCTGTCTCAAAATACTTACGTCCCCAACCACCAAAAGTTTTAAGGTTCTAGATCTCGAGCGACCACACTCAAACCCCTTCTCGACACACTTTTCGTACAAGCCTACTACCTAGTCAAAACAACGTTAGCCTCGGTCTGATTTCCTTCATCACTCGAACCCGCTTCGCGACATAATGGTGAAGATTCTTCTGCGTGATCTAACGTTTTACGAGATTGAGCAAAAAAGATGTATGCATCGCGTTGTGATACGGTTTGGAGATGGCGTAGGCCTTTTCTGCATGGGAGAGGCAAGGTGAGCCCATATATGTAAGGTATGACGAATGGACACAGCCTGGTAGAAAGAAGAACATTACTGAGGTACTGATTGTGATCAAGAAGTTTAATCCAACCGCACAGTCTGTCCAGAGACGCGGATGGGTATACTTACGTTATGGTCGCGTTAGAGCACACGCGACGGGGTGAGCGATAAAGGAGAGCGACGGAGACGGGTGACCGACGAAAAGTCAGAATAACTCACCTCTAGGCACGAGGAACATCCCGCCTGGAGCAACCACAAACGTATTACCGTGAACTTTGAGTTCGACTGCGCCCTATACGCAGTAAAGTACCTAAAAGGCAAAGCGAAATTTCAGTTTCGACCGTACAAATTCAAGAACAAACTGAGAGGGTGAGGTCAGCTGATATCTGCGTGTAATATGGTGCTAGTTTGGGACATCCATTCTTATGTTCTTCCAAGCTACCTCTCCTAGCTCGCCGTGTCGGTGCCAAAATTGGAAATTTACGTAGTGGACCAGCATCACAACCTAGCCTCAAGCGAATAAATAGATTCCCCATCTAAGTGCCAGCGAAGTAACCCTGCCTTGGCGCCATTGTGGCATCCAGTTCGGCCTCCCGAATAACCCAACCTCACAAATACCTATCCCACTTCAGAATATCAGAGAACTCACATAGGAATTGTCATTAGATGGTTCAGAAGGCTTTTTTCCTCCAACCGGGATCTTCGTCATTCCCGTACCAAGGAAATCTGAGACGCCAAATATCTTTTGAAAATGAAACGCTGCCCTTGCTGACGCTTGAAACTCAACGCGTGCGCCTGAGAACAGGATTCCTGTCATTTAGAGAACAACATTATTAGTTGTGCGAAAAATAGTATGAATCGAGCGACACTTACGTTGCTTAACCTTCTCGTCGGTCGCATAATCCATCATAACACCCAGCTCTTCTGTATCCTTGTCCATCTCATATTCCACAGCCCGCGGCACACCAAACATGCAGTTCCGTCTATCCATCCGCTCGCTCCGCCGTCTCCCTTATTCTGACGAATATCTGTAAAACGAGTATAATTAAGACGCCGCCCAATGTCAAGTACGGCCGCAAGACAGGCCATACTCATTGGTTGCGCCGTCCGAACTTCCATTGGGGCTCTGCTGAGTACACGCTAAGTGAAGCAGATGATATAAAACTATTTACGAGAAGCGCTTTCGCTGAGCTAGTAATGGTAGTAATGGGTGAAGATACACTATGTGCCGCAACGCAATAGAGGCGAGGAGCTTCAACGGGTGGATGCTCAGATGTGGAAGCTTAGGGATTAGGAGTTTAGTCCAGGGGGGCGCAACCCCAAGCGCCGGACGTGGGGCCAACAAAGACCTCGTTGTATAGTTTACAGACTGAACCAACTGGATACGGTTTCGATCGTGTGAGGCACATAGCTTTGTTTGTTCGCCAATGATATTCAACCCTCAAAAGTAGAACAAGAGCACTTTTGATACGAGTCGTATCGAATCAATCGAAAAAAATGAGGTTGACAGTAGTGCCTAGGCTGTAGTGTATTGTGAAACATATGGTGTGTGAACTTTGGGGTCAAAGGCTCTCAGGGTATGCTGTACCCTCGTGGCTTACGCAAGACGGGCACTTAGCTCGCGCAAACACAAAATCAATATGGCTGTAATAACACAGCATCTATGCATGAGTCAAATTGACGCCTCCAAGTGACACGAGCACGTGCAACGGCGATCTTCGTGAGAGAATGTCAATTCAACTGAGAAGGGCAATTCGGGCCCAAACGTCACAGATTAATATTAGATAAGGGTTTTGGGGTACACTCTCACTCCTTACGTACTTCAGCCTAGTGAGACTTGTATAGCCCTTACCAGGGAGTTTGACACACCTATGGGCACCTTCGTACCATATTTATTGCAGAAGTCGTACTCAGACACCAAACATCCTTGCTGCAACTAGTTTGCTAACCTTTACCGACAAGACAATCCGACCATCAAAGGCCACAATGACCGTAGAGACATCTAGTACTCGATTTGATTGTAGGTGTATGGTGGATATTTGATCGGTAAGATGCTCAACTCTCTTGATAGATGTCCTCCCGGCCACGATTAAATCAATCCAGTCTGGTTGGCAAAACACCTTTCAGAGCGCCTTGATTATTGTAAGTGGACTGATGCCTTCAAAGACACAACGCTAACTTCACGTTCAATTTAGTCAAGCATTTTTGCTGTGATCGAGAGCCTTCTGCTGATACTTTTCAACGATTACGAAGCTGGAAAATACAATCCAGACAACCCTCGCTGGAAGGGGCTACATGTACTAGCCTACCTTGGATTTTTCTCCAACGCGAGCGCAACGTTTTGCTCGTTATTCCTCGTCAGCGAGTATGGTCAGCTTCACGTCCGGGCCGCGCAGCACGTATCGGCACTAGAGCCCCTAGTCGGCATGATGATTCAGGAGGACACCGGCGACTTGCTGAGGCGCTATGGATTGCGCAGAATTGTGCGACCTATAACTCTATACTGTATGTATGCGTGCTCTGGTAGCAAGTCTCTCGTTCGGCATCTCACGGTGTATTTTAGGGATATTGATGTTACTCGTTGGGTTTCTGTCTCTCTTCGGGCAGCTAATCGGATATGTTTGGGTCACGGAGGCAAGGCCGGTAGCTATTGCGATGTCGTGTGCGGCGGGGATCGCTCTCCTTCCGCTGCTTTCGATTTTGCCGTTTTAAGTAGACAACACTATGATATGGCGGTTGCATTCAACCTTCGTTTCTTCCGAAGGAGTCGCTTACATAGATTTTGTCCCTATGGCTTCGTTATAGTTCTCGTTGTTGTATGTTAACATGCCATCTGAGCCAGAGACTACTGATATGGTATCACCTTGATCTCCCGTAACTGTTCGAAAATGATTGGCGTTTGTAGATCAAGAGACTGAAGTAGGGGCCTCGTTTCTGTTTCAATCAAACAGATATCATCTCACTACTGCCTACGATAGACTTCATTTCGGACGACAATTTATAGCACAAAGCAATCGCCCAATCGAGACTATTGGAGCTACAGGACGTCATCAGTGGGGCTAGTATTTTTCCGACCGAAACAAGAATAAAGTAAGTGCTCATTTTAGTACTTTTCGAAAGAGCAATGAGCCAACAAGCGCTCCAATACTGCTGCTACAGCTGCATGGGATACTTAGTATCATACCGTTGCCATTACGGCGAAGTTCACGAACGCAGGATGTAAAATATTATTGATAATGGCCCAAACTTGCACCAAGTAAACTTGCGACAGATCAAGTACACATATATGCATCTACGTCGTTGACGATATCATTGTAAGCAGAAATCACGGGCAACGTGTGACTGAAGCATGAACGACCAATCAACCACTAGGCAGATCATCGTTATTGAAACTCGTGCTTCCTGTCGTTCAAACATGTGAAGCCCAAGTATGAGACATCGCCCATCATACTAGTAAGAGGCGATAGACTATATATACCGTCCAGCCATCACCTGTGCACTCTCGCTGTCCGCTCTCGCCCCTTTTGCGCGTTTGAACCACTGTCTTTACCCACAGCGAAACATCGGTTTCGCTTCGGATTCGAGGGGTTGCGCTTGTTACGACACGGACGAGAAATATATTTACGTATGGTTTACGGCCTGGCGGACACACGAGGCGAAGAGAATCGAATGCAGTAAATCCAATTAACTAACGAACCACCTCTGATAAAAAGCTAATACTTAGTACATCATACAACCGAGTTTACAAGCCGCTCCAAAAACAGTCCGGACCATCCTCGCAAACCCCAAAATCGTCCTCAACTGTATACAGACGACCACCCCTATCGAAACCCGAGCGCCAAAGTGCCTCGCCTCGCTGAAAACATGTGGTCGGCTGCTACCGCCTGGCCGAAACAACCTTTGCCTTTGCCTTCTTTCCCTCTCCACTGGTCCCTGCTTCACGAGGCAGTGGCGGAGGCTCCTCCGCATTGTCCAGAACCTTTCGGGACTGAGCGAAGAAAATGTATGCGTCACGTTGCGATACGTTGGCGATAGTGTACACGTTTCCTAGGTGAGGTATGATGAGCACATGTGGCGTTTGTATGACAGATGAGCACAGCCGGAGTAACGCCAAGAAACGGATCGACACGTGGATCAGGAAGGCTAATCTAACCAAACGGCCCTCTAAAACGAGGATATGCGGTCACGTGATATGCACGTCGTGATGCGCGATAGCGCGGCAAGTAGCGCAAGGAGGACGGAGATAGGTAACCGAAAGGAAACGGTTAACTCACCTCTTGGTGCGAGGAACATCCCACCTGGAGCTATCACAAACGTGCTCTTGTGAACTTTGACTTCGACTGCACCAGAAACGCAATAAAACACCTAAAACCGGGAGTGAAATGTCAATTTCATGTGTACAGATTCGAGAAGAGCAGGAGAAGAAGAGTGTGATCGTCGCGGGCGAGAGTGATTGTGAGTGAAGGCGAGTAGTTTGGGGTGTTTGTCCAACTCCATCCATCCTTCTGCCTATCATTCCAGTCTGTTATCCAAACTTTGCTGCAGCAGGCTATTCGGAGGACCCAATCGCTAGGACTCGAACCTCAAGTGGCTGCAAGTCCAACAAACGAGCTCCAAAGCGAGCTCAAGGCGAATGAACAAGAAACCAGCTCCAAGCGAAGACCATCCCCAATCGCCAAACAAGCTTGCAAGTTGACCCCAGATCGGTGCGTCGATTTCTGCATCCCCAAAACTGCGCGCCAAACAGTTTGGCATGCGAACCCCAGCCAAGTTTCAGCCCCACAGGCCCCACTATCCCCAAACCAGCTCTCACTCCGTTCCACCAGCTCTAACTCTCCAGAAAAAAAGTAAAAAAGAAACTCACATAGGTATTCTCCTTGGACGGTTTATTTGGCTTCCTTCCTCCAACTGGGATCTTCATCACACCAGCAGCAAAGAAATCCGAGTCGCCGAAAATCTTTTGAAAGTGGAACGGTCCTTCAGTCGGCTGGAACTCGACGCGTGCGCCAGGAAACGCGATTCCTACCCTCAAGTTGTAAGTCTCGTATGCCAAACAAACGACCAATGCACTCACGTCGTTCAACCTCTTTCCCAGTCGCATAATCCAAAACAACTCCCAGCTCCTCCGTCTCCTCATCCATCCCATCCTCCACAGCTTTTGGCCCACCAAACACCCCATCTCCGTCTACCCACCCACTCGCCTCTCCTTCCTCCTCTTTTTTCACCTTGATTACGCCCTTTGTCCTCCTCGCACGATTCTTTTTCGAAAGCGGGATAGGAGACAGTTTGGGTGGTCGCTCGATGCCTTTGATGAGTGGGACGAGAAGGGGGCCTTCGTCTGGGTCTGGTGAACGACCGTAGACAAACTTTTCGTTGCGCCACCATTCGAGTGGGGAGAAACGTTCGCGTTGGGAACGACGGACGTTGGGTGGTGTGGATGCTGCGAACCCAGTATTAGACATCGTCCTAAATCTGAGTTGGATGGGAACGTACCATTGAAATCTTTCTTTCTCCTCTTTCCACCAACAGGCACAACAGTTGCCTTTACCCCGTTAGCCTTTTCCTTGCCCTTCCCTTTCGCTTTCTTCTTAGGCGACGTCCTCTCCTCGTCTCCGTCCTCTTCGTCCGCCCTCGCGCGTTTCGGAGACTTGTTTTCTTTCTCTTTTTCCTTCCCCTTCCCTTTAACATTCTCCTTCTCCTTTCCTTTTCCTTTCGACTTCGGAGGTGACACAGGCGGTTCGGGTTCTTCGTCGCTCTCGGGTGGAGCGGCGTCGACGTCTGCTAGACCTGCTGCGATATCGTCTTCCATATCTAGGTCGGATTCGGGCGTTGCTGGACGTGGTTTGGATTTTGGAGGTGGTGCTGCGATGGACCTGCGAGATTTCGCGGGTGGTGGTGAAGATTTAGGTTCTCGAACGGGCGAGACGGGGGGAGATGGCGCATCCACATCAATCTCTTCAACCTCTTCCTCCTCATCCACTCCCGCTTGAACGGTCCTCTCCTCCACTACCTCATCTTCATCATCCAACTCCATATCGGCACTCCCATTCACCATCGTCGTCCGTCTTGACACAGGCGACGGCTGCGGTGGAGACGAACTTCGTTGAGCCGAGTGCGACCGATGGATGGCCGAGTTGAGCGGCGCTCGCGCTCGACGGGTGGATTGAGATTGGGATAGTGATTGGGATTGTTCGGAAAAGTATTTGGATCCCCGAGGAGATGGGACGTGATCTATTTGGGGAGAGGATCTGCGAGGGAGTAGGCGCCGGGGTTGAGGGGGCGGTGGGGCGGCTGTTCACGAGACTTGAATCAGGCGCTGGACTGTGAAAGTGATAGTAGGAACGTACAAGGAGCCTCGGGAAGGTCGTAGTCATCCATGTCGTCTTGATCATCGTTTACCACTAAACAGGAAGAGTTAGCTAAATTATGACATTGAGATTAGACACGAACCTTGAGTGATATCCATGTCAGATCCTTCATCGTCCACATAGCTTCTCTCTACAACAGGCGCAAGCGCAGTTGGTTGCTTCTTCGGCCTACGCTTAGGATCATTGACAGAGTACGCTTGACTTCCAAACAATCCCTCGATAGACTCGAATCCATCTTCGTCACGCTGGACGGCAGGTATTAGCTTGCCAGTCCGTCTATTAATCACCGTATCAGCCTCCATCGCAAGATTTGAGTCTAAAGGGCGCTTACCGTCCCCTGTTCTCATCATCCACAAACGCCAGCGCGCTCTTAGGTGGCTCGAGTCGACTCTTGCGCCGGTCGTCCATGGCGGTTATGGTAAGTATCTTTTGCGATTCAAGCCAGCCCACGTGATGGTGTTTTGAGTCACGTGTGTAGGCTGATTGCAAATTACTCGTCCTTTCATGCTCCGCCACCGACTCGTGCGCCACCCATGGCGATCTCACACAACATGGGCCAGGCCGGGGTCAAAGGGTGAGCTGATGTAGGCTATATAATAAATTATGCTGATGATAGTATAGTGGTTGTCGCGATGTCCGGCGGAGTCGATTCGTCCGTTACTGCTGCGCTCCTCGCTAAACAGGTAAATCTAAAAAAAAATCGTAATCGGTATTCGACTTACAAATGTGTCGTAGGAATACGACCTCTCGGCCGTATTCATGCGAAATTGGGACACGCGAGACGAATCGGGCTCTGATGTAGGATGTGAATGGGAGAAGGATTGGGAAGACGTGCAGAGGGTGTGTAAGTACGTCGGGATACCATGTTCTCTGGTACGACCGCTTCGATCTTGCCGACGCGAATGGATCTTAATGGAGTTATGTAGAGAGACTTCTCGAAAGAGTATTGGAACCGCGTCTTCACTCCTGCACTTGGCTCTTGGATGGAAGGACGGACACCTAATCCGGATGTATTTTGTAATCGGTGAATCGTCTACCGCGCCGATCGTCTTGGTCCTTATCTAACGATGTAGTACGACCAGACAGATCAAGTTCGGCGCACTCTTCGATCACGTCGTGCAAGATTCTCAGACATACCTCGCAACAGGTATCCATCTTCCCTCGCCCACTTCATCGATTTATTTCTAACCTACGACCTCGATACCTAACAGGCCACTACGCCCAAATAACACACCACCCAACCTACGGACCCCGTCTCACACGCGCAGTAGACAGACATAAAGACCAAACCTACTATCTATCGTCTGTTTCACAATCTAAGCTCGCTCAGGTTCGCCCTTCTCTCTCCCTCCCCAGCCTATGAACCGACGGAGGAGGTGCAGACATTATTCCCAATCGGACACCTCACAAAGCCTCAACTCCGCGAACTAGCATCCAAAATGAACCTCCCAACCGCCGAACGAAGCGAAAGCATGGGTCTATGCTTCGTTGGTGAACGGGGGAGGTTTAGTTCTTTCTTATGTACGCCCTACCTCCCTCCCCCCCTCCCCCTCTCCTTCGATCTAAACTTACTCTTACTCTAAAATAAAACATATATATAAAAACAGCGCAATACATCCCCCCAAAACCCGGCCCAATCCTCCTCCATCCACACCTCACACAAATCGGAACGCACCAAGGTCTCTACACGCTTACCATCGGCCAAAACGCGCGTGTGCCGGG
>WSLO01000529.1:0-15251 GCA_019677385.1 Ceratobasidium sp. 392 | reverse complement strand
TCGTCGGTATCTAACCAAGAACTCGACCTCTTCGTCAATACAAGAGTTCTTTCCTATTCTTCTGGTCACTGAGCTCTAGCGGTTCATACCCTATACTACATCCTTCGGAGCTCTGACAGTTGTAAATGGGATTACAGTTACTTGTAATAGATTTGTTGTAATCGGGAGTTGTAATTGGGATTACAGTTACTTGTAATCCATTTGTTGAAGTTTGTTGTAATTGGGATTAGACTTTTGTAATCCATTTGTTCTGACTTGGTCCTGGTTCTGGGCGGCCGCCACCTGCAAGCGGGTCCCGTCGTCCTATTACTTTGGACGTTCGAATGCCATTGGGGGTTTCAGTCTAGAGTCCACGTCGCATAACTGAACTGAACTTAACCGCCGTTCGGGGGTGTTTCGACTGGGTCTAAGCTTTGGTGGGAGAAGCTCCGACGCTCAGACTCAGAGTAGTGAAGCGGGTCGGAGAAGAAACCACGACCGCAGACTCTAAGCTTGGGCCGAAACACTGAAAGCAGCGACGTTTACTCGCAACTGACTTGCTGACTAAGCAGAAAACACCTCTAGCCGCTCCCTGCGACTGTGTGGGAAAGCGGCTACGTGTATAGATCGGCGTGAGAAGCCAATCTCGCCACGGGAGAGCTGCGGCAAAGTTCACACTCTCACTTATCTTTCATCATACCACTTTACCTTCCATCCACATCATCCCCTCATCTATACCTTGCCCACTCCCTTTTTTGACCTAGCCTTTTACCCATGATTGGTACCCCTTCTCATCTCCCTCATCATTTCTTCCCTTCCCTATATCCACCTTCCTTCCATCCCACCCCCTCACCCAGCTGCTGAAACCTGCCAGACACACAAGCCTTCACATCTTCTATTCACTCCCACTATCATTGATTTCAACACCCCTTTCTCCTTTTGTTTTACCAGTTACATACCCACTTACACCAACTCATTCAGTCACATCATTCAGCTCAACATTATACTCTCACATTTGGGGTCATTGGTGTTGAGCTGCAATTTCCGGAACTGTCAAACTTCTGTTTTTTCTCCATCGTAAAACGCACAGCATCAACAACATGTTCAGAAGTTCCAAGCTACTCCAACCACTGCCATCATTCAGTTTTTTCTCTCATGCCTCAATCCCCCGTTTACCTCCGTCTCATTACCTCCACATCACCCATTACTCCTCATTACAATGTACTTACTCGGTTATGTATGGTCTCTACTGTGCTTGACGTGCTTGTATTCCACTCCAGATACAACCTTTCATTCCACTCCTTTTCATTCTTTCAAAGCGCTCAAAGGCGTCGACACCTTTACCACTGATGTCTACGTCGGCGCCTTTCCGTACACTTCGTTGTCTTTTTGATGTGACTTCAATTCTACGGACAGTACATCCCCGCCTCCACTATACCATACTACGCGTTGTGGACCGTTTCCAGTCTCTCAAACATCACTTTCCCCTACAACCTACCTCAACTCTCCTTGTGACCCATATACTACACCACCGTCACGGCGGTGTGCGCGAAATTTCGCGGACATAAGTCACACCTAACCTTCATGCGCTCTGCGGGCAATTATCGTGTAACGCACGTGCAGCCTGAAAAATTCTGTCACTCACTATAACTCCCGCTCCCTGTTTTCCCCGGTATATATCTTCATCTTTCGCAATCGGGTCTTGGCCCGCGATCTAACTCCCCTTGTGCCAAGTGCATGCCTCGGTCGACCCCCCATCCATGTACTACTGTGCGATGTACATTAGGCTGTGCAAATATGATGAGGTGTACAATACTCGCGAACAAGACATTGCGGGTACTCACAGGTGGTGCGGGTGCATGCACATTTGAGATCCACTTGCCGTTAACCCACGTAAACTAAATACGGTACGGAATTACTTCGAGGTATGCCGAATTGCGATATTTTGATTTGAGAACGGTGGGTCGGGATCTGTGTGTACTGTTCACGTAGTCAAAGTTCACGTCAACGTACTGAGCACCCATCCCTCCAAGATCACGTTGGTTACAAATCGCGCTCGATAATGTCATGTCGAGGTGTCACCGCTGAACCTAGGTCCGAAAATGGGTTCGGGCGAGTTAAAACTATAGTACGCACCTTACACGAGGCCAATATCTTTACTACCAGCCGGTCGGTCAAAAAATAATTCCTCCATGTCGTTCCTGCCCGCCGTCGTGAACCAACACCGAGTTATCATGGAAAATTGCACTCACGCGTTCGAATAGTCAACATGTTCGCTGAACAAAACCCCGCATACGTTTTGTGTGCGGGTATTGGTGTAGCGTACTCACGGGCACCAAACCAGCTCATGCATATTATGACTCACGCGTATGACGTCCAGCCGTTAAGTATTTGGTACGTCTTCCGTCTCTCGTTCCCCTGACTGGCGTTACTGTATTAACAAAACGACAGAGGGCGCGTTAGCTTGATTCGTCGGGTGTTTTGATCGGGTTGTGCGTTCGGGCGGAGGGCGTGGGGGACAGATGGTATCTGTTCGATGGTGGATAATGAATTAACTCAGCTG
Organism: Ceratobasidium sp. 392; assembly: GCA_019677385.1. NCBI lineage: Eukaryota > Fungi > Basidiomycota > Agaricomycetes > Cantharellales > Ceratobasidiaceae > Ceratobasidium > Ceratobasidium sp. 392. The sequence goes on along the minus strand of WSLO01000529.1, from coordinate 12,709 downwards.
AACCGAGGTGAAGCGACTCGTGCGGGCAGTGGATTCTGCACTACTATTGTTCCTACTATAAGCACAGAATAAAATTATATCAACAGTCATCTCTGAACTCACCCGTCTGTACGAAACAGGAACTGATTCGTATATGTTATTCCATGAAAGGCCGAAGGGGTTGAGACTAACTCCATCAGACCCGATCTGTCGTAGAACAGTCCTCAGTCGAGACGGCGTGAGATATTAGCAGCAGTTGGCATCGGTTTCGTGCTCACATTATGGTGGGATCGCGTATTAGGCCGCGGTTGATGTGGCCGGTTACGTTCACGTGGCAGTTTGAGAGGATTTTTTAGTGACGTCAACCGAAAGGGAGCGTGCGAAATAAAACTCGCGGAATTTACCACCCACTGCGTACTCGTGTCGTGGTTTGTGAAACGGAATCAGTCATGGTGGTCGCAAACAGATGTGTGGGCACGACATCGCACGTGACATCGCACGTGACATCGCACGGAACCAGCTCTCGTGCCGAACGCTGCAACCCAATGAATCGTGATGAGATGTCGATAACAAAAGTTTGGAAAATTGCAAGGAAGCTTACACTTCCTCCGCCCGCGTATTCGATCTAGATGAGGGGATAATCAATTCAGGCAAGACAACAGCCGGAAATGATGCGCGCAACTCAATTGTTTAAAATTCAACCCACCATTGCGAAAAATCTTTCCTATATGTGGGGAGACGCGCGTTAATGCGATATATCACAGGGTGCACAACCGCTTTTCACGAACCATAGCTCTACCAGTCACAAATCCTAGCCTCCTGTTCGCCCTTTTCCCCTGAACCTTCGCTCGCCCTGCTTGCGGTCCACTTCGCAGCCCCTTACTTGGCCGGCCAGGATGTTCGCGAAATTTCGCAGACGCTCGGAGCGCTCTGTCACAGTCAGTAATTTTCATGTCACGCACACATGCCATTCGAAGACTTCGTTAACTCACCGAAACGTATCCCAAAAATACCCTCCTCCCCCACTCCTTTCCAACATTTCTTCCACCATGCCGTTCAAAGGTCGACCTCCAGTCCGAATTGACGTCACCCTCGGCCAAAGTTCACATTTTGGCCCTAGTCCGCTTGTCATCGAGCTGTTGTACATCAAACACACGCGTGTGTAGATGCGGTCAGCTGTCCGTTCCGCGTGAGATTAGATCGCGAAACTCACGGGGTGTACGGATTTGTATGTCCTTCATACTCGCTTTGTCGTGGTGGCCTAACGGAAACGAGAGTTGCGGGGTAATCGGCCGGGGTATAAAGAAGTATAAGATCGTTTCATTTACCTAATCTCGTGGGCCGGAGGACTGGGTGTGTTTGTTAGTTCATAGTCGGTGTACATATCAGCATACCTGATGTCGTAGTGTGTACTGACCGTACTGGCCGCAGACGATGGTCGATAATTGGATGAGATAGTAACGTTTGCTGAACGCAAGTATTCAGACTTTATCGGGGCAATTAAATACCATATTACCTACCTTCAAAGAGGTCGCTACAGCCGTGTCAAGACACTTGGCCGAACAATAACTACTCAACGTTATCTCTCGGCCCATTCTCGCGAACCAACTCCCGATAACCGCAAATTGTCTCCCTGAGCTGCTTCAGCGGTTCAGATTTTCGTCAACGTCAATCACGAACATCAGCCATCTAAAGCGCATGACGTGATGAGGGTTCACTCAACGTGCTTGATGCAGCAGACGCAGCGCACCTTATACGACTTGCGTACCCAATGCGCAGCCAGTAGTCCCCCCTCCAGCTTTGGCAGACGTATGAAAGAACGTCCAGGACTTGACGTAAGTGGATGCTTTGGGCTAGTCGTGACAGGTTACGAGTTCCGTTATAGCTCCGACGATAGAATGGACGACGGCCAAGCTCGCATTACGATGGGATTTTGCTCTACGGTCCATGTAAGTTTTCGAAAGCGAGGAGATAAACGGCGACCAGACACCATCTCTTTAGTTTTTGACGAGCGCCTGCGTAGTGAGCAAGGAGCCGAGATGTTGGCACACTGTCGCTATGTCGAGTGTGACAGTCGAGATGTGTGTTCGAACAGAGGGGGGATGCGAGATGTAGACATACGAAGCTCGGAAAGGGTTCGGCTTTGGTGAAACAGCTGGGAAAACGCAGCGCGTAAGCTTGCGCCGCCGTGGCACCTAAGACACAAACGGGGGGGGGGGGGGGAAATAGTTGGCATACTTCAAGTTCCCCTTTCCTACGAAACAGGCTGTCGATTCGTTGGGATTGTTCCACCGGTGACAGGGGTCGAGGACGGTTTTACATACTTTGGAAAATATTCGTCGTGAAGCGCAATCTGAACTCGAGACTACGTCAGATATGCTCGAAGTTTAAATTCCAGTACTCACGTTATGGCCGGTCGAAAAACGTGTTAGGATAGTTTTGATCGCGTTAGCCACAACCAGCTCGCGATGTATTGAGCATGAAAGAAAACTTACCGAGTTTTCTCCACTCGCAATGGTTGAGGTCTAGTCGGTGGTGCGGAGGTTGTGGTCAACACTAGCAGCGTGAGACTGCTCACGTGACCCCCTTACGTTACCTGCCTCCGTCATGTCCGTCCCCCCTTTTTTTTGTCTTTCCGTATATGCTCCTATCTTGACCTATGCTCCTGCACCGTGTGCCGCGTAGTTTGACTTGGCTATCATGTAACGCGTAAAAAATGTATTCAATAAATAAATAATGAATCAAGACTACTCAGGTGACTACTAGAAAATATTGTTTACTTGTTCATCACTGACCGCGCGATTTACGATTCGAGGGGTATATATATAGATGTCAGCGATCGTTCCGCCGTGCCCATCGTACATCCGATCTGCGTGTTGACGTTAAGGCAACCCAAGTTGGGATGGCGTGAGGCGCAAACCAAAACGACACCTCCAAACACAGCCAGTTGCCACAGCTAGTGTCCATCGGTGCGGAACTGCACGAACAGGCCGACCTTTGTCTGCTGAATGTTGCAGACACCAGTACTGAAGTCCGCGACATTTTGCAAGATTTTTACGGCTACGTTATCAGGTTTTTTGTTTTGCCACGCAGTACCGGACTATTTCAGTATCAAGGTATATGCGCGATGTCTTAGCTATACTTAAGATATTATCACCTCTCGCTCCTCAATGCATTAGTACACTCAATAAATACAGTATATTCTTTGTGATAAACTTGTAGGTGTGATATAATACATCAACCATCGTAAGCATCATACTTCTTCAAAAATTTCATCGCCCAAATAACTGCTACATGAGCGTTCAGGATGACGTACTGGTCGGTCCTCACGGGCTTCTGCACCTTGTGCACTGTCGTACACATCCACTTGAGGTATTGCTGCACCGTGTCGATTGGGTTGGCTGGTCGCATTATATCGACCAAAGATTTCCTCCACGCCGGATTGACGTACAGGAACCAGCAGATCGGTCCTACTTGATCCTTCTGACAATTCTGCCCATACCTCTTCCCCGGATGAAGTGCCAATGGCCATAGGCACATGAAGCAGATACCGGCGCTACCTGGCGCCTTCAAGAGATCCTTAGCCTCCGGCCACGTAGATCCGTCGCTGTTCACAAACGTCGCTAGGTCCCACCGGGTGTAAGGGCATTTACTCCCGGTTATGGCGTGGTTTCGTGCGATTTTTTCGTCGTAGTGCATAAGGCAGTGGGCGCAGTGGTTGTCCATGAAGTTCATAACCTGTATAATACGATGCTCCAAATGTGATTTATCCACGACCACCGATGTTCCGCTATCAGCCAGCACATTCGACCTGCGACTCGACCGAGCGGCTACAGAGTCCGCGTGCACACCCAGCCCTATGGGGGCAGGAGGGGCAGGGAAGGGAAGAGGTGGCGGCTTGTTGTGTGTTGTGTTGCTGACGCCATGACCCATGTGAGTTGGTGAGCGAGGGCTCTGTTGAATCATCTCGGATACCATAGTATAATCGTCGCATAGGTCCATGTCATCGCTTGGCGGTAATATCTGCCTGCCTTTCCCCTTGTCAACGGATGATGGAATCGTCGCTACCGTCGTGGGGGGTACCGCAGGTACGTGAGACGGCCTACTAGGGCCTGGTCAAGGTGAGACTTGGTGAGCTGAATGTCGGCCTGAGATCGTAGCGTGGTCGAAAGGTGCTTCATGGCTATCCCGAGGTATCAAAGTCTCAACAAGGGTGTTCGGTTGGTGAAAAGGATTTTTCGGGATGACCGACCAGTCAAACCCGATGAGCAAGTGAGGTGGCACATCGTCGATCGCCTGCTGCTCCGCCTTGCAAGGCCCGCATAGTAGGAGGTTCTCGATCCCGGCCGAGCATGAGACACGATTCGGGAAATCGTCTGCCCACTCCGAAATTGTCAAACGCATGCAAGTAATGCCTTCCGCCACATCAAGCATCGGACCCCACCCGCCCAATCGCGCTGCGTCAGGTCCCCGAGGCGCGAGATCTCGAGGTAGATAGTGAAGAATCACTGAAAGAGCGGGCTTATTGTCGCGGCCTGCACGACCCGACTCCTGAAGGTAGGTCATGAGACTAAAAGGTATGCCCAAGTGAAATACGGCTCGGCAGCGTGGATGATGTACACCAGCTCCGAGTCCAGACGTCGCGACGATAACGGGAGCTTTGCCGCTCAACCAAGCTCGCGCATTGGCATCGCGAACGACCGCATCCATGTCTGAATGGTGACGCAGCGCTTTGAGCTTGCGCGCGATAGATTCCGCCTAAATTGAGGTGCGAATTTGAATCAGTATGACTTTAACGTATCCGAGATACTCATTTACTGCGCACCTTTTCTTTAGATCTGCATTGTACCATAATTCCCTCCCCGGGCAAAAGCTGCTTGCGATACTCCTCGACGTGCTGTATGAGACTTGCGATAGCAGCTGTTTCCGTAGGGAACTTGGCCGTGCGATACGCTATGTTCGGGCGCTGAGTCGATTCCCGCTCTACAGCTAGCGTGGGAGTGCCGGTATCGTTTCGTAGGTCGTTCTCGAGCTCGGGGGGCATGGTTGCTGTAAGAAATAAAAGAGGCACGCCGACCTTGCCTAGGAATCAGAGGTTCGCCAAGGATTCGCGATAGTTCTTCGATATCAAGATTTCGTGAGCCTCGTCAAAGACAATCCTACTGAGCCGCTTGTTGGCCCTGAGGCGTTGAATCCAAATTTGGAAGCTGATCGTGACTGCGCGATCGACGATTACAAAAACCAGTCCTCGCTCCAACACATCTTGGTTGTCTTGCGTCCATTCGGAGGTCGGGATACCGAGGGCATCAGCAGCCTGCGCTTGGTCGTGAATAACGGCTCTCAGTGGGGATACGACAACAGTTATCCTGAGTTCAACAGAGGCGGGTAATTGAAATAAAAGCGATTTGCCGCCACCAGTGCGCATAACCGCGAGGATGGATTGTTTTCGATCGAGAACGCGGGCAAAGGCGCGGCCCTGAACCGGCGTTGACCATGTAGCGAGATTTCGTTTGAGAAAGCGGGAAAGAAGGGTTCTATGGTAAGGTGTGACGACAACAGCAGACGCTTGGCTCTTGAACTGGGAGGACGCAAGGTGAGACTGAATGAGAGCGAGGCTTTCGGCGTTCTGACGTTCCATCCTCTCAATCAAAGTACGCTGGTTCTCGGCTAACATATCTTGAACTTGCTCCTTCGTCAGCTCTGGGTTAACCGAGATCTGGGCGCCCGCTAGGCTACGATCCCGCTTTGCCTGCTCGATTGGCGAAAGATGCGAGTTGAGCTCGTGCAGGTCCTTTTCGGTCAGGCCGTCCACCCCCATCATAAACTTGTACCATGAGCCAGAGCAAACGAAAAACGCAGACAGAAGTTCCGAATCGATCTTGTAGGCCTTCCTTATCTCGACAGCATAGTGTTTACCGGCTATAACAGAGCCATGTCCCGCCTGTAAATCCACGACGGCAAGGGCACGTTCAGAGGGGCCAATAAACTCTAGCAACTCGTGTCGCATCACAACGATCGCAAGGTGCCGGTAGTCCCGTAGCCCAATGGACACATCCAGGGCGCTCTCGAAGAAGTCTCGCAAGTCGGCGCTGAGTATCGGACTTTGGTTCATTTGACCACGTAAGGCGAATTCGAACGTCTCCTGAGTGCGTCTAGCATCTTCACCGGCAACAATATCGAGTGCCTGGCAGGCGAAAGGGCGGATCAATGCGTCCATAGTGATCATGAGCTTGGCAATGCGCCACAGAACGCAATGCGCGACTACTCGATCCTTTCCAGCAATCGAAGAGGTTTTCGTGTAGAACAATACTATAGCCACTCGGCCGTTACCCATATAATATATGTTGCGAACCCGCCACCCTTCGTTGATGAGCCTGACCAGCGAGAACTCCACTCCACGACTGGGCTGACCACTCACGAAGTGTATCGCTAGCGCCAATTGCCTGCAAAATCGAATTCAGTCACGAAATACTCGTAAAGGTTATTAAAAAACTGTCGCATATAGGCAGCCAGTAGCAAAGTTGGCGAAATTTCGCAGACATTAAATCGTCACGTGATGATCTAGTCTGCGAAATTTCGCAGACTTGGGCGAGGCGTATAGTGAAAGAGCGAGTATAAATTTGGAAAAAGAGCGAGTGCCAATATCGTAGAGAGTAATACAAGAAGAAACAAGGTGTGAACTTACCGTGTAGCAAACGCATAATTGTTCAGCCAATTGTCTATACCGGCCTCCTTCAACTGCACATTCCCCTCCTCATCTAGTTCGTCAGCAAAGAGTCCGCTGGCTTTGGGGTTGCTGAAAAAGGCGCTAGCGAGGTTGAAACGCCACTCGTGGAACGGGTTGTGAGTATCGTGTATGAATGAGTATCCAGGGGTAGTATTCGCGTGATCGTCAAATATTTTTTTGTCGGGACCAAAGTCGAACCCCAAATCTTTCGGTTGGATGCCGAACAGCAGCTTCTTATCGACAAATGTTTCTAAATCCTGAACCAACTGCTGGACGGCGAGCTTCCAGTCCCCAACTATGATGGGTTTTCCGTGGACTGTCGCAACCGCCTCGTCTCCGGATCCTTCGTACAGTACGTTTGGAAGCGCTTCCGCCGTGGCGCCAATCTCAAACGCCAAGGATATTGCGTCAGAGATGTTACAGAACGGCCCGGTACGTGTTCTATCCAAGTTGTCTTTCAAAGCATCTTCGACCCTATTTCATACTGGCAGTTAATTAAATGCGAATATCATTCGAATACACTCGTGCCTACCAGACTGAGGTTTTGTCTTTCCGCTGTTGAGTAGACAAAGTTCCAAATAGAAACACCTGCCGCATCGCAAACCTTATAGCGTTCAGGTCATGCGTGATGTCGAAGGGGAGGGGTAGTGTAAGGTCCTCGCGCAGCGTGTAGAATATCGAATACGCGGTCGTTATATCGTTGAAGGAGTCCCGAAGCATATGCTGAAAGTGCGTGTCCTTGTCTGACCATAGGTGCCGTGAAATGTCGTAGAGGATACGCTTGTCTTCCGGGGCCGGCTTGCCATCGCAGAAATTGATTGCATAGTCGACCCATTGGGCCTGGCCCTGTGTGAAAGTGATGCCAAACTCGTTTGAGCCTCCGGATTGCTGTAGGCGTCGAACGCGGACTGCAAAAAGCAGCAAACCAGCCCAGCTCTCTGCGTATCGGGTGCAGGTCGTGGCCTCCAGCGTGGTCTCAATTGGATCTGGGTTTTGGCTAGCACACCAACGTCAAGACGAGGTACCAAGGCAGGTTTTGAGATCACCTACTCCATGCCATCGCAAGTAACACGAAATCTCAGATTTCGCCCGACATTTATCAGCTCGGCGTGGTCCTCTACGAAAACTTTGACTGCCCTCTTGTACAAGGCTCGTTCGCTCTTGGTGTACGGTCCATGAGCGAGACGTCGCGCGGCTGCAAGATCTTTAAATTGAGTTAAGTATTTGCCCCAGCCACTGCGCGCGACGAATGGATTGGCGGTCTTGACATTGACCGGACCGGTCAGCTTCGCAGGAGGCAGGGGTTTAGCTTGACGAATCCATGCGGTAGACAACTGTAGAGGATCGACTTTTGGCCCTGCATCCTCGCGCCTGGTTTCAGCAATCGTTTGGGCAATCGAAATCTCGAAGTCGTTCCGCTGAGTCTTCGAATTATCGAACGTCTGCACGAGGACCGGTCGTTCGTGATTCGTCATATTGGTAGACGTCTTGTGGTGTTTCAGGAAGTGTTTTTGTCGCACAGGAATGGAGCAGCCAATAAATGTGATCCCACGAGCTTCGCATAGCGTACAGCGAAAACCTTTGTGCTTGTCTAGGAAGAAAAGTTTAGGGGACGGCTCTTGAGGAATAGGAATATCGCGAATCTAAGGTCGATTGAGCACGGAAACCGTCAAGCTCAATCGGTTGACTTACGGGACCTCTCCAGAACTCATACTTGTCGAGCACCTTATGGATTTCGGGCTCTGTCGGGATTTTAATTCTTGTACGGAGTGCGATGGGGACATGGTGGTCGTCGATGTCCCGTTCTTCATCCGAGTCTCGATTCATCATATCCTTGACATGGTCTCGAAAGTGTTCAGCGCAGTTGCTCAGTGTGAGCAAGTGACAAGGAGAAGTCGGACACTCGAGACAACAGAGGATTGGGGGTGTGTGATCGACGACTCCGAACTTGTACTTGGTCAGGTCGCGGTTTGTCAAGACCCCCTTGACGCTGGAGCGGCCGCCGACATTGATGCGGCCGACCATGACTACGGTGAGACAAAGGTAAAATAGGAGTGCAGACGCATATACGAGGGATGTTCTCATGGAGAGACGGATGTGGAGCATACAGGCGAACTTCAGAGGGGTTTATATGGGCCATCGGTCAAGTGATAGATACGGGCTGCTCGGGCATGAGGATGGCGCACTTTTTAAGACATGCCCAGAACCAGCTACAGAGTCGCACTCTAGAGCTGTTTGGTTCAGAAGCATGAGAAACACAAACCCTTGGAAAGCAGCGAAGGAAACAATACCTGGAGAAGCGGAATCACTGGAAACTAGAAACCAAATGATAGAACCGGCTTTTTGAGAAGTGATAGAAACGGAGCAGACAAAAGCTGCACGCTTCCGGTATCTGAAATTGCCGGCCAAATGGTAATAACCACGTGGTTGTAAACCGCTAAAGAATAGGCGCTCATGCGCTCAAGAGAATTTGCGTGTCCGAACACGAGTATACATTAAGCTAATACACTGAGCACTAATCACCAGTATAGTCTCACATGTAGGTGCTGCTTCTTAACTACAAAAAACATGTTGTGTGTGTCTCAAGTACATAAGGAAGGTCTCGCTTGCCAAACAAATAAGAAAGGGAAGCGAGACTACACATGAAAAAGCTGGTTTATGGGCTGGAGGAGCATTAGATGTTGTAACATTACTCATCAAATTCAAACTCAATACGACACATCAGTGTTTCATTGTATTGGATTCAGACTGAAGAACGTTAAGCCAATCGACTACGACTTCACCAATTCTTCCCATTGATATGATTACACGTCAAAGAACATGTAACATTAATTTGGACATGCCTGAATGTCTGCGAAATTTCGCAAGCTTGATTCATCACGTGACGTACCGAGTGTCTGCGAAATTTCGCAGGCTTGATCGGTCACGTGACGCACAGAATGTCTGCGAAATTTCGCAAGCGAAATCACGTGGCGCATATATTCGATTCACATATTCCGTACATAACTACTGTATGCTTGAATAAGCCACTTATAAGCCCGATACTGCATAGCAACTACATACGCGCGAACATGGTTCAAGCGTTGTTTTGTCAACCTTGAAATGCGTGCGCAAGTTCAAGACTTCGATGATTAAAAGTTTGTGAAAATGTTGCGAGCTTTTTTGCCACCCATCTCGGTTGACTGTTTCGCCTCGTAAGGTCGAATATTATCGGCATGTCCCGTTACTTTCAAGGCTATACGAAATGTAGATATTTGTACGATATACAACTGCTGATGTTCAACTATAATGTTTGGCTCGTCATCGACTCCCTCTCGTCCATGTCCTCATCTTCATCTTGCTCTTCCACTGGCCTTACCGCTTTCCTATCGACTCGCTTCTTTGGCGGCTGCCGCTGGTCAGATGTCGTACTAGCGCTCGCATCGCTTGCCGAACGCGTCTTTCGAGTTTTCCGCTTGGTCGTTTGAGGTGCTACGTTGTCGACGGGCTCTGCTGCAGGAGCTGGCTCCTCATCCGAATCGTCTTCATCAACACTTCGTACCTTCAAGCTAGGCGGGGAGCTATTGCGTGAAGACGGGGAATTGGGGAGTTTTTCTTCTCGCTCTTCTCGAACGACCGACATCTCGCGTATCTCGGAGGCATAGCGGGCTCTGGAGGGACGAGACTCCTCGAGGGAAGGAAGCCGAGTAGAGGCGGCCCGATTCCGAGACGACGAGGCGGCTTTCGCGGCCTTCATCTCCAAAACGGGCGACCTTTGCCCCTCTGATACCGCCGTACTCCGTTCAGTATCGGGCATGCGCACCGAGGGCATCCGTACATCAAAGCTGTACTTTGGAACGGAGAGCACTGGGGGTTTGGCTGCCAAAGTAGGAGTAGGAGATGCCGGCATGACAGACCTCCTCTTGCCGTTGTCGGGAAGACTCGAGGACTCGACGGGCGGTTTGGGACTTCCAGGAATACGGTCGTCGAGATCGGCGAATGCGCAATCGCGCCCCGGAAGGTGCCGCCCATCCTTTTCCGCGCCTACGGTCAAGACTGAGCGCACCTTCGGGTCCGGGCGTTGGATGTCTGAGCCCGAGTAATGGCGAGACTTGAGAGAGTCCACGTAGAATTTGAGAGACTGGTGAAGGGCTTCGTCGAAGTGTTGTGAGGCCGCTGTCACCACCTCATCGCGCTTCTCCTGTAGCTCGCGGCCCACTTCGTCATGAGGGCCAATGATCGGCACCCCATACTTTGTGACGTTCTGATAATTGGGCCCGAACTCGACTCCTCGCGCGAACAGGCCTGTCGAGAACGGAGAATGAGAGTGCCGCGTGGTGACGGTATTGTCAACGAGCCCGACTTGTTTCCAGAGTCTCTGCTGGCCGAGCAACGTGTCGTTGTTCTCGGCGAGATTCTTGAATCCTTGCCGCAAGTTCGTTTTGAGAGGGGCTCCTGGCGACATCTCGGTCGCGGTGAAGAGCACGCTGGTCTCGTCTCTACGATTGTCGCACATCCCGAGAATCTCGGCGCCTAGAACACCGCAAGAGTCTATCTCCTGGTTGTTCATGCCATGACCCCGAACGTCGTGTATATTTGCCGCATAGAACCTAATTCGATTGATGGCTGAAGCAACAAGAGCAATAATTGACAATGGTCGTGAGTTACTATGTCCACATATGCGAGATCGACAGCTGTTACTCACACGTTGAGAGTATCGGTATCTCACCGAAATACACATGAGACTGCTTTTTCGCTTTGACTATGCAATGTTAGCACTGTGAGAATTCTACTGATGGTCGAACACTCACCAAGAGGTTGTACGCTATACGGAAATGTGTGTAAGAGATTGAGCCAAACCCCCACCGCGTTTTCATATATATCGAGTACGAGTATGTCGTGGGAAAACAACTCGTCGGTAGCCGCAATCAGTGCGGATTCAGTGAGCGCTTCGTGCATGGAGCACCCCGTAATGTATGTGAAGCGCTCCGCTATACCAATGACATATGAAATCTGCGCGTTTTGTTAGTAAGTTTCACGTCAAAGTGTAAAACACTCACGCAGCAGTCGCGGATCGAGCCCGCCAGATGCTGAGTTACTGCGACCGAGGGGTTGTACATGGTCATGGCCGAGTCCGTGGCTCTCCAAATGTTGAAGCGTAGCCCCGAGCGTTCGCTATCCACCGCGTCGATACATAGTTTAGTTGGATGAGCGATGCTGAACAAGCGACCGAGACTTTGAGCATCGACAGCGGAAGTTGTTCCCGAAGTCCGGGTCTGAAGAACTTGGCCGTCGAGATTGTGCAAGAACTCGTTCGAGAGTCTGGGCTGACAGAAGAAGATGTCGGGCAAAGCGTCTGCCACAAGCTTTCGTACCAGCACCGGCTCGACTTTGTCGTACGCAGTTGACTCTTGGGTTGTAGATGTAGCGCCGGGCTGACTGTATAGATTACGCAGCTCTCGTGGGTCGGTTGCCGGGCCGGCCACTGCTACACGTCACGCTAAATCAGCCGTCTTGAGCGCTTCATCAATGAGTAAATGCTTACTGCTGCCGCCTTTTCCTAGTTCCTCGTCCTCATGAATACTGCTACGCTCGGCCATCTCTGAATCGCCTGCCATATCGACGGGTCCTCGTAAAAAGCCTAGGGTCTGGGAGCTAAACGTATGCAATCCATCTACACTTGGGTACAGACGGCGAGCTCGGTCATCGTCCTCGAGATTTTGCTCCTCGTCCGACTCCGGAGGAATGATATCGGCTCCAAAAGTCTTGATGACATCCCGTTTCTCTTTACGAGCAGCGCGGGCTTGGGCTTGAAGAGCAGCTGTCGAGTGCTGAGATGGTTTGTCGCGCTCTTCGGAACTGGCCGCATCAAGGCCCTCGTCGCTTTTCTTCTTCGACGAACCTGCCTTGGGCTGCTTGGAGTCTTGCTTCGGCGGCGCCTGGAGTACTTGCTTGCTGCCGACATCTGTTCCGCCCAACGCTGCGCTCGGCTCTGGAGTTTTGGACGTCTTTGTCTGGCTGGCG
>WSLO01000528.1:0-15263 GCA_019677385.1 Ceratobasidium sp. 392 | reverse complement strand
TTGCACACAGTTTGGCCATTTTGGGTCTGTTCCCAGACAGATGTTAGCCAAAAAATACAGTCATTATGCAGCTCAGGTTTAGGGCTTCTACTTAGGCTACTCAACAGCATCAATCTCTCCCACAAAAATGCATGTCAGCTGCAATACTGGTATTCAAACCCCCCAGCCCAAGTAAGGTATGGCTGTTCCAGCTGCGCAGGGAGGATATTTTGCCCCACAAGTAGCACCACTGGATCTGGCATGCCTGAGAACCCCCATGATGACTGGCATTGGCATCTGTGTCCCCAGCTTGGTGCACTGAGCAACATCATACAGCTGCTGGCATTTCCACATCTAGTCTAGGCCCTAGCACAGCAGTGGTTTGGCTATACAGTATGACCGCTGTACCAAAGATAGCACTCACATTCAACTCTGTGTAGACAAAACTGCTGGCTGCCAGGCACACTGTGCATGGAGCTAGAGCAGCCACTGCTCCAGCTGCTATGCCTGCCCCAAAATTGATTGTAAAAATGACTACACTCCAATGGCCATATCTTCTGCTATACTGAGCCAAACACAGCCAAACAACATGCATTCTGTTGCTCAGAAGCTCAGCTTTGACACATGACAAGCTTGGCTTATGTAAGCATATAGTTGCCATGGCACAACACTTGCAGCAGTCTAGTGAGGTTTTTACAATCAATTTTGGGGCACACTGTACGTTTGTTGAGGGTCCCAGCTGGCACAGGTGTCTTGAAGAGGTGTTTTGGGTTGAGGTAGGCTCCCTGGAGTGCACCCGCATATCCCTGTCAGTCCACCACATCTCGCAAAGTCTGCAGAGCTCTCAATATGCAGTGTTGCAACCCTCTACAATGGGTTGTGAACTTGTTCTTCAAATGTCCTGTCAAGGACCTAGTTCATGCACTCCACTTGTGGAGGCATTCTTGTGGCTTGCCGGTGGACTGCGGTCCCTTGGAGGTGGATACCCCTCTAGTGGTTTGAGTGGCTTAAGGCCCTTTAGTAATCCAAGAAATGTGACTACCAGAGTAGTGGCACAATGTAGGCTTTGTAACTTAATTGTTCAAGCCTCACTTACTTCCAGCACTAGTTGTGGTAAAGCCTTCTAGTGTTGCTGGACTGTAGGGGGGAGGATTGACGAGGTAGAACAAGCTGGGGACTCCATGCTTGTTCTCCACTGTTGTCGAGACCCCTTTCAAGACTGTCTCTCCTCCCTCTCGGGGTTCCTTAAGTAGTGGCTACGTTTGTTTTAAATGCTTTATTATCTATTAGATTGCGTATCTGTTACAGTCGTACGTTGGTCCTTTTGGTAGACGAGATAAAGCAAGCTGAGGGGTCTCAGGCTTACCTTGGTTTCTTATATACATGTGGCTTTCATTGAGTCATACTAGTCCGCAGTCCGCAGCACTTGAGTCAGTCATGTGACTCAAAGTGTCTTGTGGCTATTGGTGCTTTGTATTTTTCCTCCCCTTCCTCTCTTATGATTGGGGGGGGCTTTGCTTGTCTCCTTTGGAAGTCTTTGTCATCCTTGAATGGCAACAATAGGTTCACATGGAACACATTGTGGACTCGTATTGTTTTGGGTAGGTCTAGGCGGTATGCGTGAGAAGCTATTTTCTCTATTACCTTGAAGGGTCCTCCCTTCCTGTTATCTAATTTCTTTGCCGGCCGTTTGGTGGCCAGGTTTGTTAGTAGAAGCCAGACTTGGTCTCCCACCTTGAATTCTCTTCCGGGCTTTTCCAGCCCTCTATGAATTTCCATTGAGGCCCCAGCCTTGTCCCAGATCTTGTCCATTTTTTCACTCATTGTGACTGCGGCGGGAACCGAGGTTTCTCCAGACCCCTTGATTCTGGAGTTTTCCCATTGAGGGTTCCTTCCATAGACGGTTTCAAAGGCGGTTAGACCTGTCGCAGAGTTCACATGGTCGTTATGGCAAAATTCGGCAATGGGCAGCCATTTTGCCCAATTGTCTTGCCTGTAATTGCAGAAGGTCCTCAGGAAAACTTCTACCTACTGGTTTGTCCTTTCCAATAATCCCTCAGTTTCCAGATGGAAGGCTGTTGAGAATCTGGGTTCTATCCCTAAACCCCTGTACAGGGCCCTCATGAATTGGCTATTGAACGTGAGACCTCTATCTGATACTGTTGTTCTTGGGGTTCCGTGTAATTTCCAAATTTCCTTGATGAAAATTTCCCCAAGTTCTTCAGTGTTTGTTGATTCTAGGCAGGGTATGAAGTGGGCCTGTCTAGAGAAGCGGTCCACTACAGTTAGAATGCTATCATAGCCTTCCAATATAGGTAGTTTTACTATGAAGTAATACGCAATATCCCCCCAGGGTCGTTCTGGAATTGGTAGTGACTTCAAAGGGACTGACTGTTTATGTCCCTTGCTTTGTTGGCACGTTTCACACGTGTCCACATATCTATTGGTCTGCGCTTTCAGTCCCAGCCAATAGTATTTCCGTGATATGAGCTCCAGGGTCCTTGCATGTCCCTGGTGCCCTGCTATTGGGTTGTCATGGTGTAACTTTAACACCTCCAGCCTGATATCCTTGTCCTCCAGTACATATATTCTATCACCGTACCAAAGCAGTTTGTCCTCCCACTTATATCTGTCAAATTGTTTTCTGACAGAAGGGGGTAGGTTGTCTTTATTGTTTACGCTTTTGATTAGACTCCGCACAGACTTGTCTTCTCCCTGTGCTTCTCTTATATCACCCAGGACACTGCCTCCCAATTCAGCTTTGAACCCTAAAAATTTCTCTGCAGGAATCATTACTTGTGGTTTGTTTGGTATATTCTTGTGGTTGTGTCTTCTTGACAGGGCATCCGGCTTGTTGGACATCTTCCCTTGCCGGTGGACAATCACGAAGTTGAAGGAGGCTAGGATTGTGTGCCATCTGGCGTGCCTTCTATTCCAGACTGCAGAGTTTGACCAGTGCTGCAGGTTTCTGTGGTCTGTATAAACTGTCACTGGGATCTCTGTCCCATCCAGGAAAAGTCTCCAGTGCTCAAAGGACCTTATTATCGCTAATAATTCCTTATCATGCGTATTGTAGTTTCTTTGCGGCTGTGTGAAACTTTCCAATAGGAAGGCTATTGGGTGTAACCTTCCGTCATCACCTTTTTGGTCTAGCACTGCCCCTATTGCTACCCCTGATGCGTCGGTCTCCAGGTAGTAGGGCTTCTTTAGGTCCAGGTGGATTAACACCGGCTCCTTCCCTATTGCTTCTTTAATTGATTGGAAGGCTTTCTCCCGACTGTCATCCCAAGTGAACTTTACGTCCTTCTTGGTGAGTTCTGCAAGTGGTTTAGCCAAGGTACTCATGTGTTTCATAAACCTCCTGTAGAAATTTACAAACCCTAGGAAGGCCTGTACTTGTTTTACTGTCGTAGGCGTTTTCCATTCTAGAACAGCCTTCACTTTTTCTAATTCCATAGAGATCCCCTCAGGGGCAATCACAATTCCTATGAAGCTTGTCTTTGTCGTGTAGAATTTACACCTATGCGGTTTCAGGAATAGATGGTGTTTTTGCAGACGGTTTAGAACCTCCCTTATGTGTCTT
The DNA here is from genome assembly GCA_019677385.1 of Ceratobasidium sp. 392. Lineage (NCBI taxonomy): Eukaryota > Fungi > Basidiomycota > Agaricomycetes > Cantharellales > Ceratobasidiaceae > Ceratobasidium > Ceratobasidium sp. 392. Next base: position 11,701 of record WSLO01000528.1, on the reverse strand, counting down.
GTGTGGTCCTCCCTATTTTTGGAATATATTAATATGTCATCCATGTATACCACAAGGTACACATTAATGAGGTTGTGGAAGATCTTGTTGACAAATCTTTGGAACACGGCAGGGCCGTTTCTTATTCCGAAGGGCATGACTAAGTATTCAAAGACACCTTCCTTGGTTCTAAACGCCGTCTTCCATTCATTGCCTTCCCTGATCAGGATATTATTGAAACCCCATCGGATATCTAATTTAGTAAAGATCTTGGCATCTTTCAGTTTTTCTACTAGATCAGCTTGTATGGGCATAGGGAACTGGTCCAGCTTGGTTATGGCGTCGATTTTCCAGTAGTCCACAACCAGCCTCAGTCCTCCGTCTGCTTTATTTACATAGAAGCATGGTGCTGCCATAATGGATTTGTTGGTCGTATTTTGCCGTCCTTCAGTTCCTTGTCTAGATACTCTTTCAGTGCCAAGGATTCCGCTGGTGACATTGCGTATGTTTTCGCCGGTTTGGGTACTTCTGCTTCTTCTGTAAAGTCTATTGCACAGTTGTAAATTTGGTGTTTGGGCAATTTGCTAAACCCTTCCTCCTGGAAGAGGTCTTTGAAGTCTTGAAATTCCTCAGGGATCTCAGCCTCTAGTTCCGCTGCTTTCCTTACAATGTCATCTTCGTAGGTTATCAACAGATCTTTCCATCTAATAACCAGTTTGGCTTCTTCCAGCCAATCTTTTCCCAATATGACTTCCGTGTCACCTAAGGGCATTACATAGAAGATGCATGTTAGCTTCTTTCCCTCTACGTCTATGTTTAGTTCCGTTTTCTCTGAGATCTTATCCTCAATCTCTTCTCCGTTTATTCCCACTATTGAGCGCTGGCTCCTGGTTGGCGATGTTTGTATTTCATTCTTTCTAACAAAGTCCCTGTTAATGAAGTTCTGGGAGGACCCCGAGTTGATCAATGTTTTTACTGGTTCCATGATTCCCTCAATTGATGTGCATATTATGGATTGTCTGTTTGATTTCTTCAGGTAATATACATGCGATGGTTGGGTGATCTTGGGGTCATCTGACATGGGTGCAGGTGGCCCTTCTAGTTTTCCAACTCGGGTTTGTCCTCCTCCTCCTCTTCTATCACTCTGGCTTTCCCTTGTACCTTAGGTTTGCCTTCGTATGTCCATTTCCCACAACACTCCCTCATGACATGTCCAGACTTGCTGCATTTGATACAAAGTTTTTCTCTCCTCCGACGCTCCTTTTCCTGGTCGGGGATCTTCACTGTATTGGTTTGGCGGAGACTCGTTCCTGTTTGACCTCCTTTTTGCTTGGATCCCTGGTATCCTTTGCTTCGTCCTGTGGGTGCTTAGTATCCACCTGATGGTCCTTTTGGATTTAATTTTTGGTTTGCGAAAATGAAATCATTGGCTTGAGCTGCTAAGGCAATCCAGGCTTCCAAGGTGGTTACATTCTCCTCACCTCCTATCATTGATAGTCTCATCAGTTCCTGTCTGACGCTGGGCTTCAGTCCTGCCCTGAACCTGTCAATAAGGGCGTTTTGGTTCCAATCCACTTCTTGTACTAGGATACGGAACTGGGTTGCGTATTCCTGGGCGCTCCTTATCTGCATCAGATTTTCAAGCGCCCTGACCGCTTTCTCCTTCTTTACTGGATCTGCAAAATTATGGAGGAAAGCGGCTTGGAAACTTTCCCAGGACCTAAAGAACTCATGGGTCTCCTTGGCTGCAATTTTTTGAAGTAGTGGTTGGTCCCATTTTGCCGCATCTCCGCTGGCCATGTTCATAAGAGTGGTGGAGATTCTTCGGTTGTCGTTGAAGGTCCCTTCTTCATTGTCTCCAAAGTAAATGTTCATCCTAGTAAGGAAGCCTTCTGCTTCTGTCCCTCTTTTACCGCTAAAGGGTTTGGGCTTTTTTGCTTGGGCCTCCTTAGGGATTCCTATTCCGGCCATTGTTGTTTGGTTCATGAAGGACGGGGGTTCAGGCTCCTTCCTAGGTTCCAGTTGCTTTGGTTTTTTGGGGTGCGCAGTAGATTCCCTTGTAAAGGTCTGTCTCCCAACGGGTTCACCTATCGGGGAATTTGATTGATCCGATCCTAAAATTTCCACTCTCTCATTGTCAGCCTCCTGTTCTTCTTTTTGCTTACCAAACTCCGTCTCCATCCTACTAATCTTTTGATCTAACTCTATTTCAATCCTACTGATCTTGGAATCTAGTGCCCCGACGGTCTTATCAATGCGGATTAGGCTGCCCTTTTGTTCTTTTAGGACTTTGCCCATTTGTGCCACATTTTCTGCCAATTTGGTCATGCTTTCTGCTACCCTTTGTAAGTGAGAGAGGTTCTTGGCTATGTCCTCAAAGCCTTTTCCCATATTATTTAGGTGGCTGTTTATTTCGCCAAGCCTTTCGTTGTTGAGGTAACTATTGTGCCGTGCCCCCTCTGCGGCTTTCATTATCTCTTTGAACTTCTTGTCTTGTGTTTTAACCAGGTCCAAACAGTGTCCTACATTTAGATTGGTCTTCTGGATTTTGTCCATGGTGTCTTTTTTCATGGTGTTCAATCCCCTCTGTAATGCAAATGCAATTGCTTGAATAGGATTTTGTCCCGACGGGGAGTGAGGGGCAATGGTACCCTGCACTGGTGCGCTCCCAGTTGGGATTGGTGGGTTTGGCCATTGGGGAAGTTGTAGTTGGCCTCCTTGCTCATGTAGGACCCTTGTTATGTCTTCAATTTCATCTAAAGACCCTTCTTGTCCTAGCAGCCGCAGTCGGGTGAGCACAGGTTGAGGGGTTCCTCCAGAGGAACGGGTGGTGTTACCAAGACTAGAGTGGGTGATGTTTTTGAGGCTAATTTCCCTTCTGGGGACCGGGTTGCGGAGATGGGGGGGGGGGGGTCAATTTGTGGCATTCCTCCTGGCATTGCTGGGATAGCGGGGTCTGATTGATCTTCTGGTGGAGGTGATTGTGGTTCTTGTTGGGTTGAGGCTCGACTGGATGCCCTACTAACTGACCTGGTCGTTGGTCGTGACGTGGGCGGCTGCTGTGACATAGTTTCCGATTGTTCTCTTATGGATCACAGAGGTTAGCTGGTTTTCCTTTGTACTCAGCCCTTGATACCTGTGCAAAGTATCTGTTACGCCACTAGTTAAGTGTGAAGCTTGCTTTATAATGTCAAGACCCCTTTCGCGACTGTCTCTCCTCCCTCTCGGGGTTCCTTAAGTAGTGGCTACGTTCGTTTAAATGCTTTATCATCTATTATATTGCGTATCTGTTACAGTCGTACGTTGGTCCTTGTGGTAGACAAGATAAAGCAAGCTGAGGGGTCTCAGGCTTACCTTCGTTTCTTATATACATGTGGCTTTCATCAAGTCATACTAGTCCACAGTCCACAGCACTTGAGTCAGTCACGTGACTCATGGTGGCTCATGGCTATTTGTGGTTCTGTTACCCTGATTACGTAATCCTGACTAAGGTACCCTGGTTACGTAATCCTTACTAAGTCATTGGTTACATAAGTACACTTAGGTTTTGTGCGGCTCCGAATCTTATAGGAGCTGTGCTTAGTCCTAGGTCACGTGACGTGTTCTCACGGTAGTCACGTGATATGACGATTATGTAACTCGCGGGTCGCGGGTGCATTACATGGGAGAGATTACCACCTGCGAGTTGGATAGCCACTGTCACATGATGTAACAGTAATGGGTAACAGTCACATGACAGTCAGGTCATGTGACTTTGAAAGTGCTTTGTTTGTCTTCAGGAAAAATGTAATAAATTGTAGATTTATTCCCTGATTACATTATGACTGTCACGTGGGTCATAACACGGGGGGAGGTCAACAAGGGTATTATATAGAGTAGGAACAGCTGGCCGACATACAATGGGCGGGACCGGAGTTGTACAGCTGGCGAGTCGTGTAATGTTTCACATATCGCGCCACTCGCCTATCATTTGATCCTGCCCATACATATCCATGATCGTAGATTAGTGGGACCATCCGCTAGGCACAGTGTGAGTAGTACTCACCTTTCTGCTCATGCATGCGTTCTGTTGAAAACACCGTCGGCGGTTGCCCTAGTGCTCGCATTGGGCGTCTGGGCAATCGTTGAGCTGGGGTGGGAGTCATACGCGGAGAGAAGACAGGGTCCGTCAGCTCAATGCACCTCAATGAGGCCAAGAGCTATGCACGATACGCTGTAGGCTTGTTGATTAAGCCGAGTCGAATAGTGGTGCACGCTGGTCTAATGCCGGCGTATCTAGGAGATTCAGACGCGTATTGTCCGATCGACTAAGTCAGCATCAGTCAGACATGCATATCCAAAACGCTCACTGTCGGCTAATCTGGCGCCCACGTCTTGCGTCGATGCATACTTTGGTAGTGACGTCAGGAAAACCCCACATTTTTTATTCAGCTGAATTTGGCTAAATTTAGCTGAATTTTGGGGTTTGGGGGATTTGGGTCCCCCCCCTTTTTGTTCATCTGAATTTGTGGTAAACTTCAGCAAATTTAGGTAAATTTATCGGTGGCTGTGCAGGGATGCCCTAGGCCCAGGTGCTAAATTCACTGAATTCACTAAATTTGGGGGGGTTTAGTGAATTTAGCTGAATTTAGCCCCTAGGGCCCTAAATCAAAATTTTGGTTTTTCCTGACGGACAGCATAGCGCTGGTGTGCGTGGATAGTCAAGCTGGCGGAGGGGGGCTAAGGCTGGAGGCGGGTCGAATTGGGTGCAGTGGGACACAGGCTATACGTGTCGGTGGTCAAAACAGGTGTTGAGACTGGTCCTATGGTTGAAATTGTGTTGGATCGGCGGTTGTTAAGCCCACAAGGGGAGTACACCATCCGCAAGGCGAGGATACCGGTCCAGGATGAGTTCGAGGTGCGCAGTGGGCATGCTAGGTGAGCCGATGAGATAACGATGTATTCCTTGTGTGTCCAGATGAGTCGGGCGCGCCATGCGCATCTGATGCAACCAATCTTCATATAATCACCGCATTTGACACCAATACTTACCGATATAGGTCTTAGGAAGCCCTGACCTGTTGAGTGGGACAGGCACAGGCGGATGTTGTGGTTAAGCGTAGGGGATAGAACCACGCTCATGTGGCCTTACGGACGTGTAGAGCTACGATTTACAGACTTGCCGCCATTACTTCCAGCCATTACTCCATCAATCATCGACGAAAAACCAATGTGCGCATGTCGCGCCGTACTGCTCTCACGTCTTCCGCTCCGCCCCCGACCTCCAATATGTAGCCTGCGCTCAGTGACTTACGCTCAACCACGATGCAACTTGACCAACAGCCACGCCCGCCTCTCTCACACCCTGCTTTACCTCGATTCTCAACCTAGAAATGACCCACATTGAGACATAGACAGCATTGACGCAGAAACCTGCCCCTCAATTCGCAGTTCACATTAACACGCCCCTCTCTTGATGACAAGAGTGTTCACAATTGGGCTTTACCTCTGTAATATACCTGGTTAGTCCAATGGATTGGGAGCCCCTTGGACGCGGCCACGCTTGTCAACGTCCTACTTGCGTACTGCCCCGAACTTTCTGGGTAAATTGATTTCTCACTCCTGGTCGTTTGAGCGAGACTGAGCGGACCAGAGGCTCACTGCCAGACCACAAACTGTGGCCCATGACCTCACAACCAGGGTCACTTGATCACAACCCATCCGTACTTTCCCCTCACTCAGCCCTTCGACCATCACCCTTCATCCTTGCCTACCGTGGTCCGCTGACCCAAGACTGACGTGGTTTCTTGCGCCATACCGCCCTCGCTATAGTCACGCTGCCGATACGACACCTTGGGCGTGTTCTCGATTAGTGAATACCTCGATTGCACTCGGTTGCCCAGGCTGACTGCATCAGGCGTGCGTTACGCGTCCGGCTCTCCCAGATACACCGGTTTAACACCGGCGTGTACCGTCATTTGACCTAACTGACTTGGCACGCCCACAGGTACCATGTGCCATCCTGTGGCTGTTTGAAGCGTGATGAATCTGCAAAAAACAACTCCACTGCGGGCACGGCCCTTACTCCCTACCAGCTTGACAATTGCCCATTGCAACCAACGCCAGTGCCCAGGCAAACGCCGGCGCCACTCTCAACCACTGGCACGTGGAGCACGCATCCCACCGCTAACCACTCGGCTTGTTCCGTTTGCCAACTCGAATACGGCACTGAGAGCCATGCCATAGCGCCTCCGCTAGTACCGACGTGTTGATGCGGACAATAGTAATATAGACATGGAATGTATGAACCTTGGAAATGAATCCCAACTCCAGTTATATTTCAAAGCGCAACCATTGAAGACATCTCCTGACAAAAAATCCACGTATAACGCAAAAGCATTTCAAGGATGGGCTATGATCGATTCCGGTGCCACATCTGTATTTATCCACGAAAACATCGTTAGAGAATTCTGAATTCCAACAACAGAACTAAAAACCCCAAGGAAACTCAAAGTCATTGATGGACGAGAAATCCAATCTGGGAATGTCACAAGGTACTGTACAATGGAGGTGTCTATATTTGGACACCAAGAAATACTCAGCGCATATGTCGTAAACGCAGGGAAAAATGATATTGTCCTGGGCATGACATGGCTCAACAAACATAACCCTAACATTGACTGGAAGGAAAAAGTTGTTAACTTCTCGTCCAAATATTGTGCAAACAACTGTATGGACAACGCCCCTTGAGTAAAATCAGGGGAACCTATGGAGATCCTAGCCGCTACGGTATTACCAGCGGAATATGAACCATTTGCCAAAGTATTTGCGGAGGAAGAAACTACCCCTTTGCCACCACACAGACAATATGACATCTCCATTGATCTGAAACCAGATGCCAAACTACGACATGGACCCATTTACAGTGTATGTCATGAGCTAGAATCGCTCATAACAACCTTACAAGCCCCCGTATTATATAACCGAATATACCAGTATGATTTTCACGATTTATCATATTTTCTGAGATCCTCTTCAAAGGATAGTTGCCTTATATGGCATATTATATATCACTTAGTCATCGCTTATATCATATAGTACCTTAGTCAGCGATGTGTCACATTTGTATTACATCATACTTAGTCTAGACCGCTTACTCATCATTACTCATCAGGTCCAGACTCATTTGATATTACATTGCATATTCGCTTAGATAGAAGCTACTTATTATGTCCTTGAGGCGCACACATTGCGACCTCACCTTTCATGTATTATTCTTTTACCATGTGTATATATACTAGGCTCATACTTGGGATATGGCCCAGGTTTCGACCTCTTGTTCTTTGTTGTGTTTAGTCCTACGCTCTTGGCTTTGGCCTTTGGCCTATCACAGTATTATTCTCTTTTATCACTTTTATTACCCGAGTACCACAAGAGCGTTACAGTGTAGGAGTAAAAGAAGACCAGGAACTGCGAGAAACCATTAAACGGCAATTAGAACATGGTCTAATATGGCCATCCAAATCTCCCATGGCCTCGCCCGTGATCTTTGTACGAAAGAAAAACGGCAAATTACAAATGTGCATCGACTATCGACGGTTAAACGAAATGACAATTAAAAATGTATATCCCCTTCCCAGAACCAATGATCTGGTAGAAAAACTGAAGGATGCACAAATCTTTATGAAACTAGATCCAAAGTGGGGTTATAACCTTGTACGCATTAAAGAAGGCGACGAATGGAAAACCGCTTTCAAAACCAAGTATGGTCTTTTCAAATATCTAGTAATGCCTTTCGGATTAACCAATGCACCGGCCACCTTCCAACACTTCATGAACAATATACTACGAGATATACTAGATATCTATGTAGTTGTCTACTTGGACGACATACTAATTTTCTCAAAGAATAAAGAAGAACACAAAGTTCACGTCAAAGAAGTGTTGGGACGCCTTGAAAAACATGGTTTATACTGTAACTTGGAAAAATGCTTCTTTGGCGTCAAAGAAATCAATTACCTGGGTTTAATTGTCTCTCCAGAAGGAATAAAAGTTGACCCCAAAAAAGTGTCCAAGGCGGTTAATTGGGGCAGGCCTGCCAACGTCCACGATTTACAAGAGTTCTTGGGGTTTGTCAACTACTATCAACAGTTTGTACAGGACTACTCAGGCAAGGCCCGCGTCCTTTTTGAACTACTACGCAAAGACACACCTTGGAATTGGGATGAAGAAAGGGAAAAAGCATATTTATCTCTGAAAGATGCGCTTCAATCCGCACCCCTTCTAATACAACCTGATCCTGAAAAACAATTCTATGTCAAATGTGATGCGTCCAATTATGCCACGGGTGCCGTATTGTCTCAAAAGAATAAAGAAGGAAAACTACAACCTATTGCTTTCTTGTCAAAATCGATGTCGCCAGCAGAACACGATTACGACATATATGATAAAGAACTCTTAGCAATCGTAAAAGCGTTTAAGGAATGGCGTCATTTGCTAGCTGGAACAGAATTTCCCGTACAAATCCTGTCTGATCATAAGAACCTGGAATGGTTCAAGACAAGTAAGGAGTTATCGGGTCGTCTAGCTAGATGGGCAGGCTTTTTGGCGGAATTCAATTTTCAAATTCTCTACAGACCAGGAGCACAAAATAAGCGGGCAGACATCTTATCCAGGAAACGGGAACATTTACCAAAAGAGGGGGGTGAAAGCCAAGCTTTGCTCAAACCCGAACTCTTTATTGCCGCAATAACCCCGGACCACGACTTAGACCAAATGATCCAAGACGCAATCTTGGAAGACCCGAGCTTAGAAAAGTGATCAAGGCGCTTAAAGACAATGAAAAAGTCAAAGATTGGGAATGGGACGACGGCCTCTTACGATTCAAAGGAAAAATACGGGTACCCAGAGACAAGGAATTGCGTAAACTCTTGACAGAGAGTAGACACAATAATGTAGCAGCAGGTCACCCGGGACAATTTAGAACACTCAAATTGCTGAGTCGCAAATATACCTGGGGATCCATGAAACAAGAAGTCAACAAATACGTCCAGAGTTGCGAGTCTTGCATCAGGAACAAACATAGCAACCAAGTTCCCCCAGGCCTACTCAACCCAATTGAACTACCGTCACAACCGTGGGAAGAAATGACATACAATCTAATTGTAGGACTACCAGAATCAGAAGGGTTCGATGCAATATTCACAGTAGTGGATCGACTGACAAAAGTGACCCACTTCATCCCTACGAACTCAGAAGCATCAGCGGTCGATGTAGCAAATTTATTTGTCAACTACGTTTGGAAACTACACGGCTTACCCAAAAAGACAATTTCTGATTGAGGCCCGAATTTCAATTCCAAATTCTTAAAGCAACTTTACATGCGTCTAGACATTAAACCATCCTTCTCTACCGCATACAGACCCCAAACCAATGGTCAATCAGAACGTGCAAATCAAGTGGTAGAATCCTACCTACGTCATTATATTTTGCACAGGCAAGACGACTGGGTCTCGTACCTACCTTTGGCAGAATTCTCCTACAACAATGGCGTAAATAAATCCACAGGACAAACCCCCTTCTATGCCTGCTATGGATATCATCCTCAATTTACGGTAGGAGATACCAGCACAGAAGACGTTCCTTTGGCGCATGAACAAGCCGATTGGCTGAAAGAACGTTTGGACAAACTTAAAGCAGCTCTCAAAGTAGCCAACGAAAAGATCAAAGAATTTTACGATCGAAAACATCGAGCGCCCGAAAAGATCCATGTTGGAGACAAAGTTTGGGTAGACGCCAAGGACATAAAAACAGATCGTCCATCCAAAAAATTATCCGCTAAACGCATTGGCCTGTTTGAAGTTGTTCAGAAAATAGGAACCCATGCTTTCAAATTACGATTGCCACCCACGATGAAGATTCACCCCGTCTTTCATATATCCAAACTCTTTTTGAAGAAAGACGACCCTTTTAACCGAGACCCTATTCCACTACCACCAGAAATTGTCCCTGGAGGAGAAGAAGAATATGAGGTCGACCAAATCCTTAGCTCCCAGCGCCATCGCAGCACCATCCAATACTACGTTAGTTGGAAGGGATATGGCCCAGAAGAAAATACATGGGAACCATACGAACATCTAATCAACTCCAAGGAAGAGTTACAACTCTTCCACCAACGCCACCCAAGGGCCCTGAAAGACCCTCGGGCATAGACGGGGGGAAGTGTAATGACCTGACACGCCTTCTCCATTATATTCTGGATTATTAACATTTTCCAGAGACAGTTTCCTTTCTTGGCTTATTTGTATCACATGACTTATGGAACGTTCTGGATCGCTGATCTAAGATGTATTTCAACTCGCGTTGCAAATACCGGTATGACTCACGATCGCACCATCTGTTTGTACATGTAGATTTGATAGTGGCTTTAGCATGTATATAATGAGGGCGAGTTCGTTGGTGTTTAACCAAGAACTTGACCTCTTCGTCAATACAAGAGTTCTCCTTATTCTTCTAGTCCCTGAGTCCACATTGGATTCATACTCTAGACTTATATCCTTCGGGCTCTGACACCCGGTTTGAGCCGGTTCCTCCCTGTATGAAAGGATTGCTGCGTGTGCCACTTGCCGTCCCTTCCCTCACACCTCACATAAATTAGTAAGTATCTCAGCTAACCCTAATTGTAGTAACTGGTGATGTCTCCCGGGATTCAGTGCGGGCTGCTTATCATGGGCTCTGCTTTCTTGATTGTATCTACACTATAATATGATTTATATGTTTTCAAATAAGTTCAAGCCCGTTTCCGACCATCAATAAGCATATGGAACTAGATTGTGATAAAACAAATATGGTTTTGCGTGTATGTAAGGGTAATTACAAAGGTTTATAAGGTCAAATTAAGCCAGTGTAATTGGGAAGTGTAAATTGGGTGCAATTAGGCTAAATTACACCATTACGTCTTCCCAAGTATTATTAGACCCCGGATTTTCCCTGAGGACTTAACATATGCGTCTCCTGGCGTAAGACCGATGCAGAGGCTAAGCTGATAGAATAAAGAAATTGCTCGAAGGGATCACACAGGCATCGACGTAGTCAACGCGCAATAGAACAATCCGAACACTAAGTTTATTCAAGTAGATCAAAAGAGACACTGGCACATGAGAATAGCCGAGCCTGATATAGGCAAATCGGCGCATACACAAGCGAACGAGTAAGTAATCAGAGAAACTGTACAGAACCGACCCGTTACACTACACCCCTGTTTGACCATGTTCGGTTTCTCGGCCGAATGAGCATCGTTTTGCTTCGCTTATTTTACGCATATACTACCTGATACATATAAGCACTTTTTACAAGCATTTCGCCGGCTCAAAGCTTCGACCTGTTGCGGAAAACGCGATTCTGTACCTGGGTCACTGTTTTTTTAACCTCCATATTTTCTTACGATATGTATGTCGAATGATCAATGATCCTTTTGCGACTCATGATATACATATATCGTGTTATGCTGCCTACAATTCATTGCGGTACACGCATGTTTCTCCTCTGGACCTACCCTCTGTTTGCTTCCGGCTTCAGCGCTTGAAAGCCGAACCGACAAGTACTTTTGCAAACCGCTGTAATATCGAAAATTTTAGGACATTCACGACAGAAGCAGTAACCGTTGATTTATTCAGACGCGGAAAGTAGTACAGAACAGGAAGCGCTTAGAGACCGGCAGGAGAAATAAGGAAGACCGGAGCGT
>WSLO01000526.1:0-15283 GCA_019677385.1 Ceratobasidium sp. 392 | reverse complement strand
CAGGAGTCTAGGCAGGGCAAAGGTATGTTGGCATTACGAGCCAAACACTCCTTGTCAAAGGAGTCTACCAAGTCAACTAGCAGAGTGCGAGTGGATGTGAGGGAGGGGGTACGGGGAGAGAGTGTTTCATAAGCAAGTACTTCGTTCTGCAAATGTTTGGTAGCCTGAACAAGAAAATCGCACCACCAAGGATTCTCTCTAGGCTGTCCGATACGTCTGGAAGGGGTAGCACGACCAAAGACATTGTTTAAGACACGGTTTTGTGAAGCAGATGAATTTTGAAGTCGGGGGGAGGCTGAGCTGGACAGTGGACTACGGACGGGTGGTGTGGACATGGTGGTCGCCGACTGCGTCACGTGACCGTCCAAGCTTGTGGAACTTAGCGTCCACATCGGTCATGTTCAATACAGTAGGATCTTGGCCAGCACCTAATCCCGACAAAGGAGGCCAGCACGCTACAGTGGAGAGCATAGGGGGCATGCTTCGTATTAGCCATACACGTAAGTTGCCTACCGCTCTTGGTCGTCTCGCTAACCGTAACAATCCAATACCCTAATGGCGATGTTCAACACGAGGTCACCAGATACACTGTTATCGTCGGATCTTCCAAATTGGACAACAAGCGATAGGGAACAAATGGACGCGCTTATCGTACCCCGTACCCCACCTCCGAACAAGTGAGTCAAACATACGAATCATTTCTAGAATTGAACTTATCGGTTGTGCTTAACTGGGCCATTTAATTTCCGTGTCCAATGATAACCTCGCAGGTGGGTCATGAGAGCGCGGGGGAGGCACTGCTCGACGTCAGTTAGGCAAGTGCGCCTCGATCTCGAGCATCGAGCGCTAACCTATCCGTTGTGTGATAATAGAATTGGTGCCAAGGATGTGGGCGGTATATATCTACCCCCATATCGAGCTCTAACTTGATTGTGTTCTATAGAGTTGACCCGAGATAGGGGCAGCGTATTTACCTCGGGCATCGAACAATAGCCTGCGTTCTCTAGTAATAGAGTCTGCGCCAGCGATACTATGGTGTGTATCTACGTCCCAAATCGAGTTTTTGCTAATTCGTTTTACAATATAGGCGGCGCCGACGATGGGGTGGGCCAACGTTGTTTCCGTATCATCACAAGTGTGATTAGTGGTCTTCGGTTGGCCTAAGGTCATCTGGTGCGTGTATAAACAACCGATTTGTTAGACACTGATATATTTGTACAGTCCAGATCTTACTTTGACGGTCGAGGCTGGGCCAATGAGTCTTCCTGCCTAGCTCTAGCAGTTGTCTTACAGATGGTGAAGGTACTCGGGGTGCCAGCATATACTATTCGGTAGGTGCACGCATGCCTTGCACACTGAGTTCTGACACACCTCCTCTATGAACTTGGTGCCGACGATCCGGGTGAGGCTGTATTGTTTACACTTGGCCTCGCTCATGCTTTCTGTGTCCCCCATCCCGTCGCAATATCTTTCTATGGTGCTAACCTCCCCCCTCCGTCGTTCTAATGTCAGACTTTGCGAGCACGTTCGCGGTTCGCACTTGTTCCAGCTGGCCTTCCAAATTGCACTGGCCATGCTCATTCCCCCATCACAACATCCACTCACCTCTTGGTCGCACCCTCAAAACCTCGCTGTATGACTGGTCCTACCCACCGCTTGTCGCCCACGTTGCGTTCAAAGACGTTATTACATGATATCGAGTGGGAGGAACTCGATCGTCAATTTTGTGGGAGCTACCATACTAACGGTAAGTCGCTCATCTTACGTTTAGAGTTCATGCAAAGCTAATATTTAGACCATAAACACATATTCTAATCAAGGCTAGTTTAAGCAGCGTAACTATCCGCCAACTGCCAATGAATTGGGATGAACGGCGAACGACGAGGGAAGGACGCGATGGGGATCGAGGAACGGGTGGAAAGCGCAGACGGGCACTTCGTGCACGGAGAGGGCAGCGGCTGGGTAGGTTGAGTACGTGTGCACACCTGGGAGCTGCAAACGGTAGGGGTGGGGATCCTTACAGCATCTTATCGGGCCTATATGTATGAGTCCTCACACCCCCTGTAATAAATTGTTCGATTATTCGATTATCCCGCTCCAGGTACATGATTAGGCGCTGAAGATCGACGCTCCAGAAGCGCCATTTGACAGGCGCCGCGATATTTGGCTATAGCTACAACCCCAAATAGTCCCCTGAATCTACCCTTAAACCCGTTGACAAACAAACCCAACCGCCTAGAACGCTCCCGCCACCGCCGATCAGTTGAAACTCCCTCGAAACGCGTCGGGAGATGTTCCGAGGCGTTGAAACTTTTAAAATCGTCTAGAATTGAGGGCTCTCATTACTCGAGAAAATCGTAGCTTCTGTTGCTACTTCCAAATTCAGTATTCGTTGGCTGCCGAAGGAGCTCCGCAGAGAGTTTTCCGCCCAAGCCGCGACTGCTGATGTGGATTGTAGAACAGTGGTCTGGGCGACGGCGATCTCAAGACACAAAGAGCCTGTCACCCCAATTCTTGCTTTGATACCGACCTTGAGGCAAGTGACGAGAGCTATCTGACGCATGCCCCTGAACACATTTTGCTGTAACCACGTATGACAGCCACATATGTATCGCCATACAGCAATCAGGAATTGTACGTCGGGGTATGTTCGAACAGCCAGGGTACCTATACGGTCTTACGCTTTTATATGAGATATAGCTAAATTGGACTGAGAGAATGGGTCAATAAATCACATTCTTTACCTTGTCGTCTGAAATTGAAGGTCATGACTGCTGAATTAGTAGGCGAGGAGTATCAATCAAGACGCATATATTCCTTACCACGAGCACTTTATATTAGCCGATAATCATCAATTAATTGCCGGAATACTCGAAAGCTTTGTACCCTCGTTGACTACCGTGCATTCGTCTACTGCTACGCTGATCGAGGCGCCCGGCGGCTAGTCATGTGGTCACTTGACCACGACCGCGCCACGCATCTCCTCTTCGCTTCACTTGTCATACCCTTTTTTCAGCGTGGCTCGTCAAACTATCTGGTTGATACCACCTGCCCACTCAGTGCCACCCTCCCAAAAGGGTACCCGGCCAAGCTCGACGGTGCACGAGTTCCCCAGACCTGACGCGGCTGACTTGACCAATATCCCACCATCAGCCTGTCCTCAGCCCGGTATATGATGGAAAATGTCGAATTAACTAAGGAATGTATGCGCCCGTTTAGTCGCTTAACCTGCCACCGGCGAGATTTTCGTCTGCCGAATTGAAACTATCAAGTACCCACCCAATTTGCATCCGCCTCCGCCAACATCAACATACGCCCGCTGCTGTCGTCAATCTCTAATGATACTCTTGCGTGTGAGTCTCATAGAAGTGCCCTCGAAATCCAGCTAATAAAAGAACTGGAATAGAAAGTCAACTCACTTATGATCAAACACGTCCCCAAGGGCCGATATTTTCAAAAGAGCCTGGCAACTCGAAGAACATTCATTCGGGAAGTATTGCGGCTTAATTGACGATAAAGTAACTTCCGTTTTCCTATTGCTGAAAACTCACTACCTTCATTCTGCCAAAGCCATTGCACGTCGCACACGACGGAAACGGCGTCTCTATGCCGAGCAGGAAACCCAACGCGATCCTGGACCACCACTCGAGCGGGCGGCACAAGTCGACTATTCGCCTAAGGTTAAATATTTCTTACGGCGTACGAGTCTGCTCGATCCGTTCCTGCGGCAGCTTGGTTCATCTGAGCTCCTTTCCAAGCACCTGCCCTCGTTCCAACGCGTCTAAGGGAGGCATAGCTTGCTCTAACGCGTCCTGAGGCAATCTCGCTCCTAGTTTTGTGTACCCCTCGCTCTCCTCCCCTACTTTCCGCACAGAGAACTCGATTCATTCAATCCCTCACTTCGAGCCTCCTCGGCGGCCCCCGTACCTCGGCTTGTTTCCGCTTCGACCTTCATGTTCACACTGCCCGCCAGTATGTTGCCAATTCGGCCCAGGCTCGTGATCATTCTGCGCGCCTCAACACCATTCATCTCGTTGGATTCTGTTATCTCTTACGCCCGATGAGGACTACTCGGCTGACTCATGCGCCAAGCGACCATCCGCGCTCCCACTTCGCCACTTCTATTTTTGCCGGGCTTGTCTTGTTTCGACAGGCCTCCATGAAATAACTTCACCAACGCCCTAAGTAGCTGGACATCTTGGTGCAGGAGAATGCGCTAGTCAGTGATTCTGGATATGTGTTATTTTGCACGCTGGCCCTGGTGTTTCGCGCGCTTCTATTTGTTTGACGGATATTGTACGTCCAATGCATCATAAAATATAATTCGTATCTTTGTCATAATATCCGAAAATAACGAAAACAAGGCAGCACTCTGTACCAAGCCATGTATAGGCTTCAACAAACTTCCATAAATACCTAAATGACAGGTGAAATGCCGCTCAGATCTCTTGGCTTAGGTTCAAAGCAAACAATTATTGTATTCACTGTCTCGCGCAACCATTAAACCCGGAAGGCCGTCGGGGTGCTCGCCCTCTTCGTCTCACAATCACGCTCGCGACTAAAGGGCAGAGCGCGTTCAACCTGCTAGGCTGCTGTATATTGTATCAATTCTCAACCGAGGAGTTTAATCAACGTAACCAACAGTATAACGTTTTCAATTGGGCTTGGGTGGACGACCGCCCAACATTCTAACCGGCCCACCTGACTTGAGTCTTCGGAATTTGCGCATCATGAGGTTCTACGAGGCGAATCAGCTATTCATCATAGTATCAAACGTGGTAACTAGACATATAGCTAGTGGGTCAAGAAAACATATTACGAACACCATTTGAGTCAGTGTAGTTCCGAACCATCTCGGCTGTCTCCTGCTTCCGCTTTGTCTCACTAACCAAGTTCCTACTTCGCTTGCTACTGCTTCTTAATTTCTCACATCCACCAAAATCCTCAATTAATTAGTCGTGTTTCGTCCCGAAATATCAGATAGAGAGACACACAAGTAACGTACATTTTCTGGCCAACGGTCACACAAAGTCAACCAGGGCACACGAGACTGTGTAACGCTGAGGACCGTCACTGGCCGGATTATACGCATACATTCGGTTTTCATGTATATACAGGCATTTATCTATTAATCCCTGCTACCTGTCGTTGACCTCGATATAACAAATCAATACGCTTTGGTTACCTTTAGTCTGCAAAACTGTCCTCCGTATCTGCAAAAGATACAGCTTTTGCCCTCGAGCAAGCGAACTGTGGAGCCTGGTCACAGGCACTTGTCAATTACCGAGTAGGAACTAGATAAATGCACCCGGCTGCCCACATAGAAGTATCCCAAAACATGTCCACAAGGTCTCAGCGCTCCGGAGTCGAGACTCTGGGGTATGCATGATGTAAGACTTGCAAATTTACACCTGGTTCACTAGTTACCTGAGCCACTTGGCCTTCGAACAGCTCCAATGATAACTCCGAGAGTCACGCTCATTTATAACTAGTCATAACCAATAAGAATCTCACAAGAAACTAGGCTATAAGCTCAATTTCGGTACTGCGTTCAACTTTCGATTCACAACTTTATCAATCCCGGTTACATGCCTTCGCCAAAACCATCTTTACACAAACTCCAGCTCACACCGCGTCATAATGTTTCAAATACCAGCTATTAGCGTTATCGAGAATCTCCCAGGCCTTCGGCATCTCAATATCGGTAAAGGGGGTGTGCCACTCATCGTAATCCATGGCATCGCGATTAATCTCATTGACGTTGGCCTGGTAAGCGTTGGCCGCCTCCCGAAGAACTTTGACCTTGCTGTTGAGCATTTTGTCAATGACCTTCTTGCGATCCTCCTCTGTCCGACCATTCTTGTAATGCTCCCTCCACGTCTTCGGATTACCTTCGGACCTGATGGCCTGCAGAAAGTAGAAACGCTTCATGCTCTCGACGTAAGGCTGTTCAAGGCCGTTCATCTGCAAGCTGTAATCGTTGAATTTGGGTTGTTGGTCTTCGATCGCCTGGTAAAGCCTTTCTGAAGGAGCGGTTTTATGATGGCCCTTGCCAATGAAGTAGAGATCGTGCGCAAGAAGACAAGCGGCAAGAGACGGTGCGAACTCGTGCGTCGCGGACAACTGGTTCACAACACTGCGGGAAATGACTTCAGACTCCACCTTCTCCCCGACCTTGTTGAGGTGCCCATAGACCAAACCGACGCCACGATTGTTACTTTGGTCCCAGACATTCAGCAATCTGTCGTCCTTATCCACCAGTTGGCCAAGCGCCTTCCAAGTTGGAATGCCAGGGGCTTGCATCTTGAGCTTTGAACAGATTGGCTCCGAGTTTATAACGTCGTCGAGACCCTTGCCAAATGGGCCTGGTGCGAGCAATGCGTCCACCTTCTCTCCGCCGATGATGATTTTGTTCTCCAATTCGTCCACTTCGATCTCGGTTACATCACCTATCTTGTGTACCAACACCCCCTTTTCATGTAGCTCGAAAATGGGTTCGCAAAGCTCGATGGGCGAAGACGCGAGAGTTCGGTACCACTCCCGAAGAATGTCCTGGATCCCAGAATTCGATTCGCGGTGGGCGTCCAGAAAAGCAATGCTGGAAACGTGTGCGTAGAACGCGGCGCTGATTCTCTCGCCGCATACGAATACTGCGGGAAAGGCTTTCATCATCCGCTCCTTAGCATCGCCCACGCTCGGCTCGGCTCCGTATCCGTCAAAGAGGGCGTCGATAAGAATACGTTCTAGGCCGCAGTACGTAGGTGTACTTTCGTTCGCCCGAAAGGTCTTGCATTCGTTGCTGTATAGCTTCCATTGACCGCTCATCGTGGTGGAATTCTTCGGAGCATATTCGTTCGGATGGACGTTCATGACGTAGGAAATCATTGACTCCCAAATTACTTGGATCGTCGTTACCCAGTCGAAGCCCTTCTGAGTGCGCAGCGCTAGGACATGTTCGGTTTCTAGATATGAATCCGGGTGTGGCCAATTTTGTGTAAAGCTAAGGCGGGGCTTGATACTGCCGCCCTCTCTCCGGGTAAACACGATGAATTTGTCGTTCAGGGGAAGAGTCGTCGGCGAGCAAAAGGGCCGTTTATCCCTGTTGAATTCAAAGCACCCGCGCAGTGTACCCACGATCGACGTGCAATCGATGAAGTTCAGCTGAACGCCGCCGAAACCAATCACTTTTCCCTGCGTTGGATCCCCGCATCCCCGCATCTCCAAGTAGGCTTTGACGTCGCGGTTGTTGATCGGATTACTGTGGACCAGGCTCTGCACTTCTGGTTTAACAATCGAAGTTATGCGCGAGCCAGAGAAGTTGACGACCTTGTCGAACACCTCCGTCTTTTGGGACTCCTTCGGCGGGAAGTAAGCAACGACCGGTCTTTCCGGGTTTGTGATATCGTGGAGGACTGCCCGGGTGGCATATTTTACATCGACAGTGATGCTAGGAAAGTACTTGTGGGCGAACTTTATAATGCCCTGCAAGCCCTTCTTCCGAACATTGCCAAGAACCGAGCGGGGTACGCATGCCCTAGAGGTATCCAGTTTCCCATCTTGTTGACTACGCTCCCACATAAGAGCAGCAGCAGGCTTGTTGACCTCCTCGAAGTGGTCCATTAAGTTATCGAAGTCGTGCCAGACAGTTTTGCTTGTTTCGCTAACCAGATCTGTGACCAAAGAATTGAGCCGCTGGTAATGCAGTGTCTGAGGGAGCTTATCCTCCTCCGGCATGTCTGGGTGCCCGGGGATAGGAGAATTGATGCAGCCGTCTTGGTCCGAACTCCAGGCTTCTCCTCCTCCTGCCTCATCCGCGCCTTGAGAGCTGAAAACAGTAATGTGAAGACGATATTTGAAGTCCTTGAGCTTGTTTGCGGCTCGCTTATTCATCCAGTGAAGGATCAGGCGTTCGAGTATCAAATCCCCAACGAATTGACCTCCACCGGCACCATAACCGATGACCGCATACTTGATTTCAGGCATCGACTCGACCGACCCTTGACCCTATAAACGTGCAGTAGTCAGCCAAATTGTCCTATCAAAAGTGATCCGGTGTGCTGGTAGGTACACCATTTACTCGACGAGTAGTTACGAGCACTCAGGGTACCCGAGAGTGTGATGCACACCTCTGATGCCTCCGGATGCTTTGGAAAAGCAGCACTTAGGGCATTTTGATGTTGGCGGGTACTCACAGATGTAGTTGCCGGGGAGTCCATGGTGAACGTTGAGGGGTTTCAATGTCTTAAGCAAATCTCGAAAGTCTGCATAAGTGGTAAGGGTCAGAACCTCTCAGAGTTTATCGAAGGATGTCCGGAACGCAAAGCTTACAGAGAGTTACCGAGTACTAAGGAGTATGTTGGTTTAGAATGTGAACAAAAGTACCGTAAATGCGCGGCAATATCAGAACTCGATGGCGGAGAGCGCACTAAGTGATGGGGCTGGGTGGTGATACTACGCTCTATATATACTGACTACCCGGCCTTGCTTGATATTATAGGGCTCAGGTACAGACAAAGGGGATCGGAGGGAGCATCCAACCAACCTATCGGAGAAGGGCTTCAGTACCTGCCCTCGATATCTCCCGCGAAGTTGTCTGGGCTCCAGATCCATAGACTGCTCGATGCGACGCGCAAAAAGTGGGGTCAGACACGAAATTCGGAAGAAACATCTCATCAATAAGCCCCTGTGTGATTTGAGAACTTATCCAGAGTCCAGACCACCGTGTACTCGGTGCCTAGCTCTTAGGCGAGCGCTCATAGCTGTCTGAACCCAGTGACCCACATCATCTCCTGGAATGTTGAGAACTTGAAATAGCGAGCGCCAGCCGGGCGAGCCCTTTCTAGAAGCGTCCGTCATATCACATCTACATGTAATATTCAGTTTGAAGCAACTTCGAGCTTGACTCGAACTAGCACGTCGGAAAATGCTACCCAGTCCTTTCTTCCTTAGACCCGTCAATCTGGCTTTGGATCAATCCGTATATCTGATACGACGAATAACATGGCTACACGCACATCGAGGTGGTATCGCAATCTGGATTTACGTTGTGGGGTACTCCATTATATGATATTGTATCTCGGAGGAGGGTGAGCTAGTAGCGGCATGGCTGTCCTTACGATACGACAGCATAAAGCCCATAGTGTATTCACTTCTTGCTTATCCAATCTACAAGCCGTCGACCTCTAGGGGCTGACTGTTGGAACAATCAACATGAGATCCCTCTTCTCCGTAGATAACAGTTTTATGCATATTCAAACATGGAGTCAATTAATTGAACTAAAGAGCGTTCGGTCGCCCTTGATTTGTCAGCATAGTACTCGGGTAATCTGGGTCTGAGGCTCGCGGGGTCTGCAACCGAGCCCGGCTACTCTCAGTCCGTACCTTGGCGCTCGATGGCGGTAGATGCTGGATGTCCGACCCGTAACTTGTCAATCTCTAGGGTTGGGTTCAGGAACGGGTGACACGGAACTCGCTCTTCTCTGTATACTTCTTCCCGCGAGGAGCCAACAGGTTGGGCTTTCAGCACGCATATAGCATCCGGCAATGCAGCAGGCCTGGACTGGGGAAAAACGGGTAAACTTCGAAACAACGTGCATAACAGGGATCTTAGGCAGGGCCACTATTTCAAAATTTCGTCTCCAAGTTCGATAGAGTTTTCACTCAGAACAAGAACGGAAAACGGCATACATATATTTTATGCGTTGAACAACCCCGGTTCGCGTAGTTTCAGGTCTGAATGAACTGGAATCAGAGGAGAAACAGCGTTCTGGAATTTGGCATGGTGGCCGGGCCTAAGTCCCAAATAACTCGAGTTTTGACACCGACGCATGGCAGATTCCGCATCTTAATGTGATATGGCGAAACTGATGGGGCCCGAGCTTAGTCTTCTTCTCATGGCGTGCTGTGAACCTATGTGTACCTGTTCATTAAAGCGAATTGAAGTTGTTTGTCTGAAAATCTTTATGCAAGCCATGCCGTCGACCTAGGTTCGCTTTGAACATGTGGAAAAAGCTCAGCGATGGCTCAGATCGTCACCCCGAGAATTGCGATAGCTTCTGTACTACTTTCGCGTCCGGTTCCCGCGAACTGATGAGCGAGCTTCGCGACAGACACCCACGCACTCAACAACATTGTAGGACCTGCGTACGGTGTGACCTCGGAGTTCTAATCTCCGTAGTTCTCATAAAAGTACCTTTTGCTTTTCCTGTGACATTTGTAAGTGAACCTGGGTGCCGGAGCCTGCGCGGGCACATGTGTACTGTCTGGGGCGTAGAGGAAGCGCCCTGGGCCATGCGCCAGACATATCATCCGAGCACGTGACGTCGGTCCCGTGTTGGCTCGACAACCCCTCTGGCAGTTGGCGTAGTATCCCGGGGGGGGGGAGAGAATTGATACTTACTTGTCAAGGTCACTCTGTGCAGCAGCTTCTCCTAGATCAACCAAATTACGACTCAGTTAGTTCCTTCAGCACATTTCTTAGCACCGCCCAATGGCTCAGGTTCAAGGTTGATACCTAGAGATACAGCCGAAGAATGATGTCAAGACGTGAGAGTCGTGCAATGTGGTCGAGTTCTGGTTGTCCTGCGAGAATGGCACGTGACTTGTAGGACCCAGATAACCGCCGAATATAGCTAGCGCCGAGATTGATGATATCACCTCTTGACGACCACAAGCCTTTACCTTGGCTACCCTAAGGACTGAAATCGCTACCCAAAAATGTCGGATAGATCATTCCTAATCGAAAAACTTAAACAGCTCTTTCCTGGCCAGACATTCACCGCTGCCGGCGGCCCACGCATAACCTCATCTAGCGGCTCAACATACTACGCCAAAGTCGGTTCATCTAGCGAATCTGAACAATACCATGCAGAGACTCGAAGTCTAGAGCTCATGTCTGCCGCCGCACCCGGCCTATGTCCTAACGTTGTTCTTGCATCGCGTACCGAGAGTCGACCGTTCTTGATCAGCGATTATCTTGATCTCTTTAGTTTATCCTCTTCTGCCAGGGCTTCTAGTACTCTTGCTCGTCGACTCGCTTCGGAGTTACATGCATCTAAGTCTGACAATGGGAAGTTCGGGTTTGAGTGTCCGGCGTTTTGTGGCGCAACAAAAGTGGATAACGGGTGGTATGATACCTGGGAGAGTGCATATAGTGCTATGATTAGAGGCCTGCTTGATAAACTTGAGAGACGAGGATCGTATAAGGAGCTATGCGCGAGAGGAAGAGAAGTTCAAGAGCGGTGAGTGTAGCTTACACCATAAAAGGTGGGGGGTTCGAATTAGCAACAGAGTTATTCCGCATCTCCTGGGCGAGCGTTTGAAGGGAGTCGAACTAGTACTATGCTACGGTGACTTGTGGGTGCGTTGGCTATGTTGCATTCTTTCTGTTCAATAATTAAATTGCCTGCAAGAGCGGAAACGTCGGCGCAGACTCAAACGGAAATCCTGCAATGTTCGATCCGTCAAGCTACTACGGTCATAACGAATCCGAGTAAGCCGCCTCCCTGCTATTATATACTCACCTACTAAACGATTCCGACTCTCCGTACATACAGTCTAGCAATCGGCCGAATGTTTGGCGGATTCTCGTCAGCATTCTACACCGAGTACCACTCTCGTCGACCTAAATCAGAGCCCGTCGAGGATTACGAACATCGACTCAAATTGTATCAGCTGTTCCATTATTTGAATCATACGGTTTTATTTGGCGTAGGTATTTCTAGTTTTTTGATAGTAGGAAGCTTATACGATTGGGAGTAGAGCGGATACGCGGGACAGTCAACGTCTCTAGCAAATCAACTACTTGAAGTGGCGCCTTCTTGAGCTCGTAGGTGGTGAAGTCAAACTGTACTGTATATACTCACCGTAGCTTCGTAAATTGTGCGATATCTTCGATGGAAAACATATGCCTACTCAAAGGAAAGCCCGGTCTAAGAATCAAATTGATACACATCAGTTCAGCCATGGCGCTAGCGTATAAACATGAAGAAAAACGTAAAGATTGTGCTACACAAGATATTTATTTGGAAAAGCATGAGATAGGATCTGATTGCTGGCGAAGGTTGGGAGTGGGATGCTCTGGGGTGACTCAAAGTACCTCCTGGTACCTCTGGCCGAGTGTCTTAGTTTGAGCAGTCAATAGCGTGCGATTGTGCAGTAGGTAGGCACCAATGCCTTTTTAACAAGAATTTGAGTAGGCAAGCCAGCATATAGATAGAACTTAGACATCGTACTCACATCTGTTGGCACCTTATATTGCAGTAGATAGCTCTTTGACACCCTCCACATGCATAGTGTGCGTTTAACGGCTTCATACTAATTAATACTACCGCGCATCGAGGGTTTGAGCATAGATATATAGTCTGTTGTCGTGGGCCGCAAGAATCTTCAAACAACTTCCAAGTACGTTTGACGGTTACAAGCTGGGACGCTGAAGCTCCGCTTGGGACTATCCCTGAACTGAGCAATGCAAGGTGATCATGGACTTTTCTCCAAGTTGGTAGAATGAACCTGCTGATTTCCCTCCTGTTTTCCATTGTACCTATGATTACGTCGCATGCGGCATTCACAGCTCCGTGAACCATGCTCCATATCTCGAGGTCACCGCCTGTCCTTTTGTCAGCATACTTCAGGAGGATTAAGTCGAAATTTAGTATACCTTCTCTTGATATCAACAAAAGAACACGACCTATTAAACCAACAAGATCCACATCGAGAAGCATGTCCTTGAATGTCTGACTGTGACTCTCGGATTTACAAAGCCAAGTCTTCATACGGCTAAGTGAAAATCCGTTATATTAGCAAAAATATTTAATCCCAAAATGCTACACATATGCTCACCCTATTGGCAAAAGTATACTCGCCACATAATAGCAAATATCGCTGATTTGATCAGCCGCCATAAGGTTGTTTCTTTCCCCGTCAAATTCCAATATTAATCTACCTATTGCTGCCCTAGCAAGCTCGGGTAAAAGGTCTAGCGAGCCAATGGTAACCGTCGTGCATGCGAACATAAAGAGGACACCGGACATGTCAAGTGTCTCGGTCTGCATATGTAGTTGGTTATCGTCCCAATATGGACGAACTACTTTGGTAAATGCAAGTATGATCCTCCTTCCGTCCTTTTCCTGGAGCTTTGAACGTATCTTCAGTTTAAACTCCTGTATTTGATTTCGTATAGATGCAACAAGATGCTGCAAGATTTGCCGCTCATTTGTTGCTCCCACTAGATAGGATCGAAGTGTTATGTCCTGCAACTCTATCCATTTCATAGCAGAGCTGTAAGTTAGCAAGATTGTCAGCATAGTAGCGAGCCAGGATATATAATATCACGTACTCGGGAAGATCTGAAAGTAAGGCAGTATGAAAAAAGGTAAAAAGGAGAGCAGAAAATCCAGGTAACATTCCACGTTCAATAAGAAAGAGAAGCTGGTGCCGGTTGCTCCAGATGGTCATAGTCAAAAAATTCACAGAATCGGCGCTAAGCCCTCCAAGACATTGAAATGCGGCCAGAGTAGGTAGTTGGAATCCCAAGCAGAATAATGTTCTTTCACTCTCGCGGGAGTTCTGAGTCATGAGATCAAGAGCAGTCGCTGCGAGCGCTTTTGTAATCTCTGCTGCCTCTAGTTTAGGGTCCGCGCTGTTAAGAAATGCCTCTAGCTTTCCGTTTGTAATGAGAGTGCCAATGCATATCGCACGTATAATGTGCCTTATGCATAAATAGCCATAGTAGTGGTCAAATACCTGAATTTTGGAACATGTTACCGTTGAATAGTCTTGAAGTTAAATAAGTTAACAGGAGACATACCCCACACTCGCATACTGACATGTACTGCCTAATTGTTGACACAAGCACAGAGAGTGAATTTTCGCCATGCTGGTATTTGGCTCTATGCATGTTCTCACCCACCGCGAGCATAGTCTCTAGTAAAGGCAGTGGGATAAGTCCGTCGTACGCAATACTGGTTGTTTCACGAGATAATACGTAATTGTTGAAAGCCTCATTTTGCCGCTCATAAAAACAATCCGGATAGCGGTCTAGTTTTGGTCCCCATTTCGGATGGTCACCTTCCATTTCAGAAGAAGACATGATTGAGTCTGCCGACTGTAAATGAGGCTGGCCAGAGGAGAAGGAGAAGAATATACGTGCACAAACACAAGGAAAGTCTGTCACGTGTTGCAACGAACTTTGGACCGAGCGGAAGCAAAATCAGACAGGTCTATTTTCGGCTGTGAATTGGAATAGCACGCAAAAGCTGGCATTGCTGCGTCTATGCTCATAAACAAGAACGGGACGAGGTTTTTGCTCTATACACTTGGACTATCCTTGAAACGCATGGTACGCTAGCCGGTCCTTGATACAGTTCGATTCCAAGCGGAATTTGAGAAACTCCCAGCAATTTTGAAGTGAGCCGTTCGATGACTTCGCTTGAAATGCTACTCGCCGTCTTGTACAGCACTGGCTTCGACCTTTGAGAAGAGATTTCAGGTTTATCCTTCTCCACTATAGCCGTCCAACACCGCTCTCTCCGCCGAGGCGCCGCATTCGCGACCGCACTTGAAGACTCGACCCGCGCCTGGACATACACTACCCAAGCTGGCAACCCTTTATACTTCCTCCAGAGTTTCTGGAATCCAGCCTCCAAATTTGCGTCGGCCAACGTCAACGGCTGCTCTGTCGTCCATTCCGGCCTTGATGCCAACACCATCCTTGTTCTATTCACACATTCGGCTAGATACCCGGCCGTCACGTTCCCACCATGCTCGGATGTCGCGCTTTCCAACCGCAAGGCAGTCGTTGGTTCATTTGGGGGGGGGGGGGCTCTGTACGCGATTAATTCGGGTATTGGATTGAATGTGGCAGTCGCTGCGGGACGTTTTGCTATAATGGCAATGTGGGTGGTGCTATATTATAGGATAGTGGCGAGTGTTACTGATTGGTGAAATTAGCTGTGGTATTTCTGCACGCTGGCCGCGGCCGAGCAACTTTACGATGCACTGTACTAATGGAACAAGTTTGGGAACATCCCTGCGGCTACGACGTCCCTGGCCTGCTTCCAACAGGCATGTTACTTCTTGGAACCACGTTCATTATGTGCGTGAGGGCGCTCATCCGGATCAACTGAGCTGTCTTCTAGTTTTCCTCAACCATCACACCATTAACTGCCCCTCGACCCAATAACCCACTCTGACCTCATAATCAAGACTTATGCAGACGGATTTGTTGCTATTGTCCAAAAGTACATTGGCACCAACGGCGTGCTTGCGGAGTAAACCCCGAAGA
>WSLO01000525.1:0-15284 GCA_019677385.1 Ceratobasidium sp. 392 | reverse complement strand
GCTGGGTGGCGGGTTTGACAAAGGGATGAGCGCGAACAGCTGTGGTTTACTCCAAGAGGATGAAATTACCAAAACACTGGCTCAGTTACACACGTATTATATCCAGTCGAGGTTGTTACACTTCGTCGTATAATGATGTGTTCAAAGAACAATGCTCAGAGGACAAACCATGATCTCTACCATCTAACTGTAACCCCTTCCCTCCTCCTGTTTTGTTAGGAAGAAAGCAAACGCGTACGCAGAACGAACCAATCCAACCAATCCAACGCTCCGGGGTTACATTTACCAATCATCGGCAACCGGCTAATGTCACAGACATGTCACGATCACTCGGCACTGATACTTTCACTACGGTACTGGCACAAAGCTGCAAAAACTGTCACCAGCTCGTCCACTCCCAGACGATGAGAGCTTCTTTCAAAAACACGCATGCATCTGCCGTGCTCAAACGGCTAAGTCACTTTTTTTTTTTTTTGCCACCCAGTCACGTGCTCCCGGCGCTTATTCGCCTTTTTCTAGGATGCGCCGTCGTGGACAAAGAAAATTAGATGAAATAAAATCCACCGAGGGGAAAGGCTCGCTTCGGACTATGAGACGAATCTACATGGGCGAAAGCTAAACAACCAAAGACTAAACCATTGTGCCGGCCATACAACGCATCGTCTTCAAACTATTGGCCAGAGCTCTCTGGGTGGAATTTTCAAGCCGAAGGGTGCCAGTGCTCTATTGTGTCCTAGACGAGCGAGCGCAAATGAGAGAAAGCTGAGTAGCTGATAAACCAGAAAATGAGGAGCAAATCGCTTACCATAGCTTCGTTTGGGTGGGTAAGTGCACCCCAATACAGAGCAGCAACAGGCGTCCGTTGAGGTTTAGTGATGGCGCGGGTGGCCGTACATTTTATTGAAATACGCTTGACTGATAGCCAAAGTAATGACTGGTATCTTAGCTTCTCATGAAATCCTTCTAAGCAAAATATGAAG
The DNA here is from genome assembly GCA_019677385.1 of Ceratobasidium sp. 392. Lineage (NCBI taxonomy): Eukaryota > Fungi > Basidiomycota > Agaricomycetes > Cantharellales > Ceratobasidiaceae > Ceratobasidium > Ceratobasidium sp. 392. The sequence goes on along the minus strand of WSLO01000525.1, from coordinate 14,304 downwards.
CATTACAAGGCTCACCGGCGAGGCTAAGTGTAGGCACCTAAGGCGGGCGACACTTTGTGGTTCTCGAACGGGCCCTTCATAGTTCCTTGGATATCATCGACCTTGCGTAGGTAGGTTCCAAGGGGCTGCTTGTCGGCAAGCACGATACTCGGTTTAACGTTTGAGCGGGGAACGAACTACGTGTCCAGTCCAGAATGAACACCTTGAGCAGTTTTTGTGAGACGGATTCAGATTATCGAGATAAACAGTAGTACGCATTGTGCCAACAAGTACAGAATAGCGTATTCTTGACAAAGGACAACCTGTCGGATGTTGGAGAGAGCAGGCGCTAGCCGGCCGGCGTTTCCTCCGCTGTCACAAATGTCACACAACACAAAAACATTAATTTCCTTGGTTCGTTTCAGCGTATCGCTCGGCATCCCAGCAGCACGCAACCGGTATAAGCCGGAACTGAGTCCTGTCGTACGCTTCGGAGAATAATCCTAATCTGGCTCAACCTGTTGCCACCCTTGCCCTTTTCATCCTGCAAAAGACAAAAACAGATGTGTGCATAAATTATGATAAATACATGATAAATGATTTAATCAATTTCCATCCGTAGCTCGTCTATTGTTTTCTGAAACTTCTCTGGACTGAAAAGCTGATAAGATGTATGAACAGAGTGTTAAATTTCAGCCACTTACTTGAGCATGAACTCGCCAACAAGTATGAACGCAGCCGCTAATGCTTTGTCGTCTAGCGTGGTACTAAGAAACTGTTCGTAGATGGTTTATGGAACTTCAACATACCTACGGCAACTTCATGAGGCTCTAACACATGAAGGTTGGGGTCTGAAATGCGATATCCATTATTCTCAGCTTCGTCTTGAACCTAGAACGTAGCTTACCGGGAATATGCAGCTGTCGATCCCCTATCTTTACATAGACCATACGTTCATAGAGGTTCTGAGCGAGGTCCTGTGGGATGTGGACGACAGCAATGGCGAATCCTTGACCTAAAACATATGAGCCTCAGCATTGCTCGACATGAGTTGGAGTTTGATTCAGACCTTCGATGAATTCTGGCTCCGGAGCTGGAGCGGTTGTTTGAGCAAGGAAAGCATTTGCAGTCCTTAACTTTCCCAATAGTCCCGCGTCTACTCAAGATTAGCCTTAGCATGTTTTGCTAGATTCGGCGAGATGAAACGACATACTCGTAGGCAGGATCGAGATTTTTGATATCCTTGGCGGTGAAGGAGGACGAAAAGGAGAGCGGGAGGGTATTTGTGATGGAGTTGAAATCCGAGGTGGGGTCGGTACAACGGGAACTGGGGCAATTATTGGTGGCTCAGCTCGAGTTTCTTGCGAGTTCGATAGGGATTGAGAGTCTGTTGAGGGTTCCTCGTCTGGGAAAGCAGGAGTGGAACCGAAAGTGGCTTGTCGGCTAGCCTCCTGGAATGAGCGACGGTTGACACATTCAGCTTGAGCAATCAATAACAGAAGGAAAGCTTGTTGACACTACTCACAAGCAGTGTACTTCGATAGTTTTTGACGGTTTCAAGCAGTTTGTTGGCGTGATCCTGCGAAGCCGCTTTGTCCGTCGCAGTGCTGACCTCGTCAAAACTCCGGTATTGATCAGTGAACATCCATCGGTATCTGGATTCGCATTTGCATATTAGCCTTCCAGATGAAGTACGAGAGATACAACACTCACGTCCTATGCTGAGCTTTGAACCCTTCATACTCGTCCTCGGGAAGAATATTCTTATGGCTCTTGAGGAGCTTGCTGGTGTGTCGTAATATGTCATCGACCTCCTTCAACAGGACGCTAACGTCCGCGCTCTTGAGAGCCTCGTATGAGTGAGAGTCACCTCCCCACACAGAGGATACGTTGGCAAAAATTGCGCTGACAGTCCAAGCGGACATGCCTAGCCGACTGATATTTTAAAGAGGTATCTGCGTTCACTTTGTGAGCTCTCGGGCGTGAAGGCCTTGGCTACAGCTAACACGGATGTTGGCACGTACAGAGAGTGGGGGCGTAGTGCCACGGATGAATACCCAAGAAGATTATGTTAGGAGGTTGGCTATGGTATCTCTCCAAGGTATAAATTCATATGGTGCTGAGGATACAACGACAAAGGGGGAGCTGAAAGTCGGCATTGAGGCATGTGGGGGCGGAGATTACGAAACCCAGGCCACATTTGCTCGCGGATACAAATAACCACCACTCACATAATCTATCCACTAACCACATTTATTCATTTTATTACCTACAAGACAAAGGTCGCGGTTGAGCTCCGGGGGCTCTCATACATGCTTTTTTGGTAGTAAGAGGGTCAGAATGTCAGGCTGACGCTACAGAGACAATGGTCTGCGTTTTGTGAAAAACTGCGTGGCTGGACTTTTTGTTGGTTTCGGTTGTTCTACCACATCGGTAACGACTTGAGATTGTAGCGCTATCCCCAGACATCCAAACCGCCCCTCGCTACTTGTATCCCACCGAATCGATACGTCTATGATAAACAACTTCTGGGTCAACGAACTACCAATCATCTCATAGTCATTGCTCTAGCCTCACTCTCATTCCATGTCATCCTCCTATGATTCCAACAGCTTTCTTCGACACAAGCTAGAGGAGCGATCTGATGCAGAGAATCGATGGGTGTCAATGCAGCCTTACTTATTATCTAAGGGCTACCAGCTGCGCCCCCGTTATCGACCTGGTTGGGTACCGTCATGGAAAAACACGGGTGCTAGCCCATACGATTGTGAAGATAGCATCAACTCATTGGTAAGAGGCCGTCTCTAACACCTCCCATTTTGCTAATTGCTGTAAGATGTCTAGCCTGTGCGCGTACTAGACGCAACAAGAATCAACGATGAGCATCAGGTTGTTATCAAGATGATAATGTCCTCTGCTACCGACCGGGAAGGTGAAGAGGAGCTTCAAATATTGCAGCTCCTAACTTCGCCACCCTACCGTGATGATCCTACAAACCACGCGGTCCCTTGCCTGGACTCGTTCCCAATACCTGACGTTGAAGGCGGAACATTTGTCGTAATGCCGCTTTTGAGTCCATACGCAAACCCATCCTTCTACAACATCGCCGAGCTACACGATTTCTTGGACCAAGTCTTCGAGGTAAGCCAGAACAATTGTGCCTTTCTTTTTATTTACGGTTTATCAGGGCCTTGAATTTTTGCATGATAACAGTATAGCCCATTGGTATGATTCAAATTGACTTTTTTGGCCCCCTTGACTCACATGCACATTTATCAGTGATATCGCGCCGGCAAACATTATGATGGACAAACATCCCCTCTACGACGAACCATTCCATCCGTTCCACCAAAAGTTCTCCCTCGACGCAAAGCGACGAGTGTGGCCGAAATATAATCGCGCCCAGAGGCCGGTGCGTTACTATTACATCGACTTTGGATACGCCAAATGGTTCCGAGATCCCACATCCTCAAGACTCCTAACCGGAATTCATGCGAGAGAGGCTGCACCGGAACAGCAGTCTGGTCCCTATGATCCCTTTAAAGCGGACATCTATCAACTTGGTGCTCTCCTTCGGCGAGATCTCATTCCTGTAAGTCTAGTTTGCTATATGAACCGTATGCTAAGAATAATAACCGTATGCTAGAACCACGAACCATTGAGATTTCTGTTACCCCTCGCCCGAGATATGACCAACTCGGACCCCAACAAGCGACCAACCTTACAATCAGCACGTCGTACTATAAATACCTGTTTTGTTGGGCTCCCAGGTTGGAGGACAAGGTGGCCTCTTATACCCTCAAATACACCGTTTACGTCGCGGTGCCAGTTAATCCTGCGAGGAGTTACTACAGAGGTGCTTCTTTTTTTAAGAAATATTTTGTGCATATTTTTCCTGCGTGGCTGAATGTAACAGTTGAATTGCGGCCTTCGGCTCATGTCTTCAATGCTTCATGAGACTTGAGCGACGTTACGTGACTATCTGAACACGTGACCGTAGATCTGTGGCGGTCAATCAAGCACAACTTTTACCCAATCCTGGCTTTTCCCCAAAGTTTCCGACGCTACGATCCAATTAAATTTCATTACCTCGATATTACTCCACCTTAAACGCTCTCAGAACCAACGTTCCTTTCTATACACTCTCCAGCCTCGATTCACATCTTTGGATAAAATAATGCTCTGGAACTTGCCTCAGGTTGTCATCGTTGTTCCCGGTTTTACCGCTGATGTTTGGTATTCGTCAGTCATCATAACTCAGTCAATCAAGGCTGATGTAACCAATCCGTCTGAAAGTAACCTAGAAGAACTAGTTTTCTGGGTCGTAGATCGAAAGGAAAGAAGTAAACTCTGTCTGTGCTCAGTGGAGTCCTGTGATCATGAGCGAGACACAGGAGAAGAACGCATGCATCGAAGATGTCGATATGTCGCGAGTATTTTTGAGATTGTTTGTCGAGCGACTCCCAGCGATAGGTTATCAACAAACCCAGAGTACGAGAGATCCGATCTAGCTGTTTCAGTCGCCCAGCCAGGAGCAACAGCTTCTTGAGACTACGAGATAATCTCCTTGGCTCAAAGTCTCGTTAATGGAGAACCAAGTTTGCAGGCAATGCCACTCGACGATATTCTAGAAATGCCAAACATTTGACTCATAGTATCTGGTTTTTAGAATAGCGACGAGAATTAGTGAGCTTTAAATTCCACAGCCGAGGTTTTCCTAGTAGCCTCACAGAGTCACAGCCAAGTGGCGTTGTGTTTAGCTCGATAGTTGATGGCCATCGCCCGAAATATCTTCAATCTGCTCGTAGAGTCCAGCAAGCTCCCAAAGTAGTATCAAACTGGTCCGAGTCGCTCAGCATGTTTCGTTACCGTACCTGAGCCAGCGAATAGATAAAAACTGTAGGGAGGAGGGAGAAAACAACACTCTGACATGGCTTTTGTATAGGTGACGGCGGCGAACGGTGTGGCCATTGATATCTGTCACGTGGCCAAGCCAAACAATGAGCGGACTTTGAATCCTGGGAGTGCAAATAGCGCGCATATACCCCATATCTATTGGTTCATATACCATGAATCATACCGTTTGAACTCGCAGCCAGCGATTATTGAAGAGGATCCAAACGTATAATTCATTTCCTAATCAAGCTTTCGTTTCAATCCTACCCCTGACTATTGTCTGCACCGAACAAACTGCAGTCGAACTCCTTGAGATACATTTTGTGCTCATGCATACCGTGATAGCTTGTTAATACTTTAGTACAGATTAGGTGCCTATACAGTAGAGTTTTAACCCGGAGAGCACATTCATCAATATGTATAGCAAGGATTTCGACTGTAGTGCGATACAGTCTGGTAGCCCCTTCGGTACATTCGCCTCATTACTATGCTTAGTCAAGAGGTTCCTCTTTTCCACGAGAAGTGAATTTGTCGCTCAGCCTACATGTATTTTACAGCTAAAATTCTATCAACGTACTCGTATCATTCTCAGCTACGCTCTGATTTTCCGTCAATTTTTTCTGCAAGGGGACAGATGCTACGGCATGATGCCGGCCGAAGAGGTCGTCAAATCATCAGGTTCCCTCCGGACTCAAGCTCGGAAACCCACCGGGAAGTCATGTGGTCGTGACCTGTGAGCAGCCTGTGCGTCATCCTTGATACATTCTATGCTAAAAACAGTGATTAGGTGCCAAAAGAGGCTAGAAATGTGCTGACACGCTACAATCAGTCAGCACCTCGTGTCATCATAGTGTCATCCCGGTGGTCACTCCGCTGGGATCCGGTCGCGTTGGGGCTACCACCAACTTTCAACTCGACGTTTTGGCCACGTCAAGGAGCACGACACAGACCAAACTTGTTCAGATAACAGCCAGAGCGGCTATAAATCGTTTTCCTTAGAAGTTAGATCTTTTGTATTCTAATGTTATTGAGGTTTGCGGCTCAGACTGCTCCAAATCGGGCATCCTGATTCGACTGCAAGATGGTCAAAAAATTCCTGACCGTCCAATTTTCGATATTTCACTTTGAAACTTGGTATTACAATGGAGCCTTGCACTTGCTTTGATCTAATCCAGCTTACCTAAACTCTTAGCTTGTATGCGTCGAGATATAAGGCAGAAGGGAACCCGGTGACGGAGGGAACCTGCTGACTAACCATAGTATTGCGAAACCACTTCGCTCGCTACAGGAGAACTTTAGCTTTGGAACAACACGGGATTTCCGTACGCTTACGCGACGAGCTTTCTCACGTGCACGAGTGGCTTCGTCCTGATTCACAGTGCACAAATTTTCGACTAGCTTTAGATCGAGTTTGAATATGGCGTCAGGGGATTTCCGAGTAAGGACATGACAAGGCGGGAGTCAGGGCGGGATTTGTGGTGGCAGGGTGATGGTGGTCAAGCGTAAGTTGGACTTGGCGAATTTTTTCACACGCAGCCGAAAAGGTATATTTCAAGATATGTTCACATCTGAGGCGCATATATTGTTCAAGATCTTGCGTGGGACCTTGGCCAGATTGTTCCAGAACCGTGTGGGACCTGGCAGCATCTGGCCAGGTTCCTCCGATACGACTTCCTGTGTCTCAACGCATATCAGATTTCCAAAAGTATCATCAGTTCTGGTCATGCGACGGTTTATGTTATCCTGATCGTTACGCTTTGTACGCTATATTCTGCTATTATTTGTCAAAAATTTTGAGTGGAAGACACCCCGAGGCACTGATCCTCACGGCTACGAGAATATTGATAATAGTGTACCCGTGGTCGCTGGCCAGCTTTAAAAACTAGTGCAAGCGCCTCACTGTTATTGCATACAAGTTTTAAGGAATCATCATAGTCGTGGGAGGTGGCATTGTCATACATAGAGCAATTATACATGTAACTGTAGTAGAAAGTCCTCGAGTCACGCATCACGCCGCCACGTTAATGCTCATTGCGCCAAGACTTCTGGTTGCAGTCTCGACAGAATTCTCGGGTCTGTCCACAACCAGCGGTTGTGCTCTATAGCTTGAATAACTGTCAGTATGATTCAGTCTGAAAATGAGAGCGTGAAATCCAATTACATACCCAATCGCCTCTCTTTGGCGCGCCGTTTGCCTTGCAAGGTCGGACATTTCAAGCAACCTGGCGTCAGCTGCACCAATCTCCCCCCGTAAACAACTATCCGGCAAATATATCGAGGCATCACTCACAGGATTCTTGGTCGATATCGTCCGGATGATAGATGGTTGGATCTGTTAAGAGGGGTGAACATGTTAGTATCAAAACAAATATCAACAGGGATCTGCTCTTACCAACTACATCGATACGACCACCAGGGCCCAGCAAGCTTACGACACGACTAAAGACTTGGCTGTCTGCGGTAGATGAAGTTGGATTGGCGCCACCTGTATCTCCAATCAAACTGGTGACCCCGACCAGATATCGACCAGCTGTTGTTTAGCGGGTTAAGTATAGCTGAACGGTAGCGGACAGGAGTACAAACCTCCGGTGAGTGCGCTGGGCGATGTTTGCACCGTGGTTGATCCATTGACAGTTGTTGACCCACTGGAGGACGTGCCGGAGCTTGTCAATCCACCTTCAGATGGGAAAAACCAGCCCCTAAAAAAATTAGACATCTATAGGCGCGTGAGACTAGAATACAATAGAAGCAGTATTGCTCACCTGCGAGTTTGAGGCGCCCTCAGGGCTGGCGGCTTCGTCTGGAAATGCGGGTAACGAGGACGCCGCCTCTCTTGCTTCTCGGCTGGTGGTCTGAAGGTACGCAAAGGCTTTAGTCTGAAAATATAGTCCAAAGACAGAGAATGAACGAAACTTACGACAACATCAAGCTGATATAATTCCACCACTGCGTGCAGCCGAGCAATAACCGTGTGGCGAGGACGGCAGTTGGGGTAGACCCGACTAAGGATAGGACTGCGCTGAACAGCCTCAAATGCTCGATGTTGTTGGCTTTCGTCCATCAGTTCCAAGTGATATCTACGAAAGAGCCCACAATGATTAGCTGATATCCACCCACACGACATTGCAAGACGGAAGATCGTACGTCTCATGACTGGTAATGAGCCGTGTATACTCTTCCGAGGAGAGATAGCGTTTGTGACTCTCAACGGCGCCTCTTGCATCCACTAGGATCTTATTTATTTGCTTTAGGAGGACGCCGGCGTCAGTACCATCTTCAGTCGCTTGCATACGCCCAACATGAAAAATCCCGGCGAGGTTGTCGAACATGGCTTGGCGAGAAAAGAGTATTAGTAGAGCAGACTAAGAATAAACGAATCGGTGAAACAACCACAATGGCAAACCAGGCCTGAGGATGAGATCAGTGGATGCTTCGTCTCTGCGCAGTTGACGCTCAATATATAAGGACTCACTGCTTGAGCGCTTTTCTACGATGACAAGCTTGCACATATGTGTCGAATATGCGTCAGATAGCTGGGTGTCGACAAAGGAAATTATTTGTCCAGACAAATCTGATGACCGTCAGAACGAAATGTCTCAGGTTGAGTGATTTTTGTGTGATAGATACAAAGGTCACATAACGGGCATTTTTTAAGCCTTTCAGGTGTCACAAAAACGCACGTAGCTTAGCGACAGCCTCTAATTATTGCCTCATATAGAATTGCTTCCGCTGTACTCCTTATACAGGTGCTGTAAGTTGGATTGTTGTGTGCTTACTTCGGGCAAAGAAAGGGCACCAGTTAACCGGTGATGTGTGGCACTGTCAGGGTCTCGCCCGCTGGGACTCATCATTGGAAATTCAATGTTGCTCATAAATTGCACCCTTCTCGATCACCTGGGACGATCTTTCTACCATGACAGCTGCGCCGCCTCACTCTTTCCATGACATTAGCACTTTCACGCCATCGCCAGAAATTCTCTCCGATGCTGAAAAGCGATGGGTCTCGTTCCAACCGTATCTCTTGTCTCGTGGCTACCAACTTCGCCCAAGATATCGACCGGAATGGTTTCCTTCTTGGAAACGGACAGGTGCCGATCCATCCGAGTGTGAGGATAGCATAAATAGATTGGTCAGTACACTACCCATATCGTGGTTATTCGATGTTTACTGAGAGACTATCTTTAGCCAATACGAGTTCTTGATGCCACTAGAACGAATGACAATCTTCAAGTTTTCATTAAGATGCTGGTACCATCCATTGATGATCGCGAAGGCGAGGAAGAACTCGAGATTCTTGAACGTTTCTCTTCGTCCCCCTACATAGGCGTCCCGACCAATCATGTTGTGCCTTGTCTAGACTCCTTTCCGATACCCGGCGTTGAAAACGGAGTCTTCATAGTTATGCCTCTCCTAATACGGTACAAGAGACCACCGTTTTGTAATCTTTCCGAGCTGCACAGCTTTCTTTCTCAAATATTCGAGGTGAGACCCAATCTTTCCCTTCATTGCTTGTCGCCGAAGATCTCGTATTAGGGTCTCGCCTTTATGCACGAACATGACGTTGCCCATTGGTACCTATTATGCCCCCTTTTTACTGCTTTTGCTCATGTATCATTGCATATAGTGATATCGCTTCCCCAAACATCATGATGGACGGACATCCACTATATGGTGAACCGTTTCACCCCGTCACTTCAGACCTCTCTCGCGACGGCACCAGATACATTCGCCCTCGGAATACTCGGTATCAAGCACCAGTCAATTACTATTACATCGACCTTGGCTACGCCAAATGGTTCAAGGACTCGAATATTCCTCGACTAGTTACAGGTACTCGTGCAAGAGAGAGGGTTCCTGAGCAGCTGGCTGGTGAACCTTACGACCCGTTCAGAGCGGACGTCTACCAACTTGGGGCGTTTCTTCGGCGTGAGCTTATTCCAGTACGTGTTTATAAGGTTCTAGCTCAGATTGAACAATACTGATTCAAAGCTAGGAATACACGGCCTTGAGCTTTCTTCTACCTTTGGCTCGTGATATGACCAACTCGGATCCTATAAAGCGACCGGATATAAACTTCGCGACCTATACCATGAATACTTGTTTTGCGGGACTTAGGGGATGGCGAACTCGATGGCCCATCATTCCTCCGCACACGGCCTTCAAGCACCGCTGTTTATACATCATACATGGCATTAGCGCAGAGCTAGTATTCTTGCTTAGGGAGTTTTTTGAGCTTATATTCTTGCGTGGTTGACTCGGAAATGACTTTACGTGTAATCTTACAATTTACTTGAGTTTACTGGTGTGTATCATTCCATAGGTTAGATTCTATCTTTAGGGGCATGAATTGATCCAACGGACCATGACGGGTCGTTGATCCCACCCAAGCATGTCTCCCAGTTTTATATTCGCCCCAAGTGAACGCTGCGACACCCGCAAACCATGCAACAGTCAGGATTGTGGGTGGCAACTGTCGTGACGCGATCACGTGTCAATGACGCGTCTCCGCTAGAGTGATGATTGTTACACTATGGTAACAAATCGTAACATTTTATGTTAGTGCCAAATCGTCACGCTTCCACTCATATTCGCTTCCACCAGTGACATTGCACCCGCAAATATTAATTTATGATGAACAAACGCCCGCTCTACGACCAACTGTTCCATCCATTCTACCAAGACCTGTCCCTCGATGCCAAATGTCTAATTCTACCTAAATATATTCGTTCACAAAAGCCCGCACGGTATTATTACATCGATTTTGGCTATGCGAAATGGTTCCAAGATCCTGCCGCCCGTCGGACTCTCACTGGCGCTTCTGCAAGAGAACCGGCACCAGAGCAAAAGTCTGGACGTACCTATGACCCGTTCGAAGGAGACATCTATCAACTCGGGGCAATCCTCCGACGTGACCTTATTCCCGTGAGCTTATCGCCCTACTAGTACAAGCGTTCGGATGTTCTAACCTAGAAACAGAAACATCAATCGTTAGGTTTCCTCCTTCCACTTGCTCGCGAGATGACACACTAAGATCCTGACAAACGGCCAACTATCCAATCGGCCACTCGCACGTTGAACACTCATTTCGTCGGGCTTTCGGGTTGGCGAATGCAGTGGCCGCTTGTGCGACCTGATACACCGTTCGGGAGGCGCTGTGTGCTAGTTGTGATGGGATTGACGACGGAAATTATGACTTTATTGAGGAGGATATGGAATCTAGTTTTGGTACGGGGTTGATGTATGTGTTTGTGGGCTAATTTCTGAATATACCTAAGTTTTGTGACGCAAGTGCTTGGGCTGACCTGACGCATCGAAACATACACCGATAGCAGAACCCCCATGATTCGATGATAGCTGACTGGAACAAACCGTACGTTACCGGCAAGAGAGATCGGCTCCGGGATTACAGCCGACCGGCCGGCAACCGGCGAATGTCACACCTGTCACGCATACCTCGGCGCTACTTCATCACCTCTCGTAATCCGCCCCAGTCAGAAACGCAAAGTCAGACGATTTCCAGTAGGGTGCGGTAAGAAACAGCATCCAGCTTTGATATCTTCTCATTGAACGCTCATGTGGCCCGACAAAGCAAATAGAATGTCTACAATCTATGTCTGTAGCACGCATTCAAAATATGAGATGCTTAGCCTAGGACAAAGACAGGATATCAGGTTTCTTACATTCAGGGAATTACCATATTTGGGTTTCTGACGCGTTTCTTACCGCACCCTAATTTCCAGCTCAATTCAAACGACGCCGGAAGGATACGGTGCAAGTTGAACCGGGATGGATCCAATACAACCTCTGTTCCTAATGATGGCTATCACGCCGGTTCCGAATTTGGTCATGGTCGGGTTGCCACCCGCATACATTGAAAAATTGAACATTAGTCGAAATGCAAGTACATATGAGATACACACAAATGGATAGGGCAATGCGTAAGATCTATTCATTGGCTGATGGAGTAGTCCTGAATTCCAAAATCCTCAAAATTTTCAATCGCATCCTCCATCGAGAGGTATTCCCTCCCATGGTCGAATACCCGAGAGCTGTTCAAATGAGAGCATGAGCATGCCAGGTCTCTCGGCTACGCAAAATTGTTTCAGAAAGACGTACCCATTAACGTCTAGACGCCCCATCCATCTTTGCCCCAGATTGGATACAGCGCGTAGCGCGTCGTCGTCTGTAAGAGCACTCAGTTAGCGAGCATACGCAGTGACACGTTGTCAAGTAGGACGTACTGATATCAACTTCGTCGTCCCTCAACTGATGAAGTTGATGGTCTACAGACGCATCAGTCAGCCAAAACTCAGCACCGGATTCAACAGACAATATCCTTACCCACAATATGAATCTCACGATTTGGAGTAGCAAAACTGAATATTCGACGGTACCAGGTCGTACCCGACCTGGACGGCTCATTTGAGACCTGTGCGCCTGTGGAATTTGAGTTCTCGGGTACATGGCTGATTATGGCTTCAAAGCTTTGATCTGATGTTCAACGAATTCAGCACAAGCACGTGCAGAACTCGTAGTAAAGTGAACACGAACTTTGAAGAACCGCACCCGGCTGGGAGACTTGACCCGTAGACTGGACCTCCGGAGCACTAGGTATGATGGGAGCTGCACTTGAATCTGTGGCTACGGGTACATCAGCCTCTCGCCTTTTCGGGCGACCCACCAAAACGTACCTGAAGCGGGATCAAGTACCTCAGAGCCGCTTCGAGATGATGATATCAGAGTAGCAGCGGAGCTGGTTGATGTCTAGGTGGAGACTATTAGAACTAGTTATAATGATGAGTACGAGTAAATTTACTTGTACGTTGACAGGACTCTGGGGCTCCGCTTGACCATCCATTTCGCTTGAAAGGTCAGCAAAGGTATTACGGTTTGATACATTGCGACTTGTGGCCTATGGAGAATGAGAGAATGAGCATAGCTGAGACAAGCGAAAGTCTACGAGTAAAGCACTTACGCAGACATCTGCATCGTATGTAGTGATAGCATTGTGCAACGCTAGGACGCGGCTTTGGAGAGAAACCAGGTCAGGCTGTGCGTTGTGGTTATCCTGCGGTCGTCGTCTGAATCTTCGATGCTCTCGGTCTTCGTTGGTCAGGTCTAGATGGAACCTAAGAACGTATAGTTCAGCCAGCAAACCAAGACACCCCAGATGAAACTTGTACTCACGTCCGGTGCTGAGATGCCAACGGTTCAAATTCGTCTGAACGCATGAGGGGTTGATGCTCGTAAAGGACATCTTTTGCATTTCTCAGTATCTGATTCGCCTCTCGTAGGGCGCACTGTAGAGGGTGTCTCAACCACAGATATGATGTCAGTTGCCTAAGTTTCGAATCAACGCGCTCGGCAGAATTTTGTGATCATGAGCGAACGGCGAGACTCGGGAGGGGAAACTATGCATCCAAAACGTCGATATGGTCGCAATTAGTATCAACAGTATTTGCCAAGCGATTGCCAGAGATCGATGTTCTAAAATCGAGGTGAGTGTTACTAATAAACCCATAGTATGAGATATCCTATCGGGCTATCAACCAGCTACGCACAATAGCCACTTGAGATGACAAGATGGACTCCCCGCTCTTAGAGATCGCCAGTAGAGAGCCAAGTTCACGAAGAAGTATCATTCGATGGTCATCTAGAAATGTTAAGTGGCTGGCACATAGTAACTGCTTTTCAGAGGAGTGACGGGGAGTAGTGAGCTTCAAATTTCACAATCGAGGTTTTCCTAATAATCTCACAGAGTAATAATCAAGTGGCGTTATGTTTAGCTCGAGATTTGATTTTCATACCACGAAATGCCCTTAAGCTTCTCACAGACAGCAAGATCCCAAAATAGTATGATACTGGCCCGAGTTGCTCAGCATATTTCTTTACCGTGCTTAAGCCAGCCACTAGATGAGTACTGTAGAGGGGGGGGGGGAGAAAACAACACTCTGACATGGACTTTGTACAGAGGCAGTGACGGCGACGAACAGTGGCCCGAGCGCGCTCAAGTGGCGATCGATACTGTCACGTGGCCTAGCCAAACAATGAGCGGACTTTGAATTCTAGGGTCGGAACCATCGTGTAAATAGCGCGCATATACCTCGTATATATTGGCCTATACGTTATGGATCGTATCAGTTTACCTTACTGGAGATCATCAAAGAGAATCCAAACACAGAAATCACCTGAGTCCTAAACAAAATTTCACTTCTATCACAATACTGATATCCCTAACTACTGCCGGCACTGAGCAAAATAATAAAGCACGGTAGCCACTTTGCCCTATTCGTGTCATTGTTGCAAAATGAACTCACTTAGGGAAGTGACAAAGCGGAATAACCTGCTCGTTGTGAACTGAGAGCTATGTATCTATCCGAATGCCGTGTGAGGGTTCCGTGTCACTGAGGTAAGCTGAGATAAGCCTTA
>WSLO01000522.1:0-13458 GCA_019677385.1 Ceratobasidium sp. 392 | reverse complement strand
CACCCGCGCAAGTATGATGAGTTATTTTCGAACATCGTCGTCGCGGCCATCACCCAACGGCCATCCATCACAGATGAGGTAATGCCTAGGGTCTACCACGTGCGCTTAAATGCTGAATTTTTCGACAATCGGGCCTTGATGCCAACTTCGACCGTGTGCTGAATCGATATCCGTACTTGCTTTGAACGTTTGTTGCGATATCCGACCGATGAAACGACGCACACCGTGTGTACAGGGCTCGGCAATCATACCTCCGCCGTGTCCTGAAGTAAAACGAGTGCAATAACGTCTCGGCTTGCCGTGCTTTCACTTGCCTCTGACAGGGCGGGCGAGGCATCCTGGATGATTGATATTTCATTCAATTACGCTTTTCGGCGATTCGAACATGTATCCTAGAAATAATACCATTATTTTTGTCGAGACTGTGCACGTTGGATTCGTCGAATCAATACTTCAAATGCGGACTCGATCTGCCCGAGTTCTCGGTCCGTGTTCTCATCACGCATGTTTCCTACGACATATCGTGTGTTGAGTTATAAATGTCTTCTCGTGTGATGGAATGACAACATACCGGCTGGAACATCCAGCGTAAATGACGGAGCGTATTGCAGAAATGCCGCATGGTCGGGTATGTCTGCGTAGATCGAGAGTGGGTCGCCGGTCTGAGTACATTCCATCAATCTTAGTGATATATAAGTTCGTGTAGGGAAAGACTTACGATAATCGATGTCAAGTATGTCCAAGCTCTGGCTGTGTTCGGATGGTTATAGCCCCCTTAACTAATACATTAATACTTGCATAATCCTATTGGGAGAATGGACGTACCTCCGCCTAGAAAAACAACTTTAACCTCGTTCCTCTCCTTCACCCAGCGCATAATTCTCTGGATATACCATCCCATAGATCCCTCCCTCTCAATGTCCAGGTCCCAATTCCACACTGCGTGCGGGTCTCCCACTAAACCGTCCACTCCACACTGGACAACTATATACGCCTGCCCAGCCTCTTTCTCCGGCCTCTCTCCCACATCCGCACACTCTGTCTCTTCCGGTTCCGCTACACCAACCTCGCCCACCTCAGCCCATCCAAAAAACGCGCCCGCAACACGTCCAACAATCCCCCAGACTCTCTCGAAACTCTTTGCGCTCGCTCCACGTCCAAGCGGAATCGAAAGTGCAAACGGATCAGCTGTGTTAGGACTTGTAAGCGACCCGAGTGCAGAGTGAGGGTAAAATCCAGGCGCATGATGGTGAATCGAGAGCGTTAAGACTGTGCTTGGTGAAATCTCTAGAGCGTGGCTTGTTTTAGTGATGAGCGAGTAGAAAGCAGATGAAACACGGCACGGTACCTTGATCTAAACTTTCCTCTTCTTCTTGGTCAAGAGACCGAGACGTAAATGCCTCGGCGACCCCGTCTCCATGGTGCAAATCCAAATCGAGGTACATCACCCTCGGTCGTGTTTTGGTACCTGGAGCAGTGGGGCGTTTGAGTTTTAGGATACAGAGTACACAGTCGGCTATGTAGCAGAATCCTGCGGCGTGTGCTTTGTGTGCGTGGTGTCTACCATTAAACCAAGTCAGTCAGACGCGGCAAGGGTGGGAAGGGTGGAGGACGGAGGGGAGGGGACGGAGGGGAAAGATAGGGCAAGGAGAAAGAGAGAAGTAAGAGAGGGAGACGGACCTGCCACCATCCCAACAAATAGCTACATCAAACCGGCCACTTTGGACAGCTTGAGCCGCTGTGAGCGTAGCACCTGCTATGAGTGAGATGTAGGAGTCTAGGTGGGGGAAATTTGGGCAGTCCTAGATCACTGGATTCGGTCAAGTTCGGGTATTGTTGAGACGGAAGGTAGAAGTCTTACGTCCTCTAGACCAAAACTAGCTCCTACGTTTCCTCTATCTTCATCCACATTTTCGGTATGAGGTTGCAAAACATAATCTAATTCCCTTTTTATCAAATCTTAGACATACATCCCAGAAGTAAAGCACCAACCTAAATATCCTTTCTCATGATACATCTCCAACTCCTTTCGCTCCGCTTTTCTTGGTCGAACTACAACTACATTTCTGTCGGCATTGGGCTTGAGTAGACCATATGCGGCGACCAGAGTGTGTACGAGCGCTGATCGATTCTTGTTTGATGGGAGGAGTGATGATATTTGGGCTAGTTCTTGGGAGCAGATATACGCGACGCGTGGGGTTTTTGCGGTGGAGGCCATTTAAAATCTAGCCGACTAGCAGTGGTTAGAATTAGCTTCTCAGATGTCAAAATAGTGGATTAGTTATTTCGAAGGTGCCACAGTTGTGGTATGGGAGATGATGGTGGTTGGTCGGGTAATGTTTGGCCACCGTCACGTGAGCGCGTTTAAGCCTCAACAAACCTCAAACAAAGACCGCTAAACAAAACTAATTTATCAAGGAAAGGAGTACAAAGAACACCTTAGGTTTAACGATATTAAAGAAAAGGTGGCCAAACGTATCAGATTCAAAAGAAATTGCCTACATTTTATGATTCAAAATGGATATAGTGTAGCTAGTACATAACCTCTAACCAGAGAGGGAGGGTAAACCAATGATACAAGGTAATATAGAACATAGCAGCATAGTAACCAAAGAGAAATATTCAAACGCTTTAGTATCGATCAGATAATATGAACGCCCGACAGCAAGTCGTGATCCTCTCAGTCGCCCCATCTCCCGACGCAACGAATAATCGAGACTCGGCACGTTCTGTGCCCATATTGAAAGGCTTGATGGTCCCCTCAGTATTTTCACAGGCCAGCATATATGACTCTCGGGCGTTGTACATCGAAGGGACCTGAATCATATTCCCCGGCGCAATTCGGATGTTCCGATGGATCGCACTAACAGAAGATGGCCGATCCATGCCGTGAAGGCTATACGAGTTGGTCGGGGCCGGCCACACGATGAGCGGTTCACCTGGCATAAATGCACAGCTCGCAAACTCCATCGTAGCGTCATCAAATATCCCACATGGCCTGAACGGTTGGTTTCGTGGCGTCTCTGGATGTGTTTGCTCGTACGTGGGTGGGGTTTGAGTAGTCAAATGGATAGACTGCATGTTTTCAGAGACTGTAGCGCCGACAATTCGCGAAGCGAGCGAGGCAGGGAGTGTGATGTGATCGACTAGGGTGCCGTCGAGTGTGATAGGAATGGATGTCGTACCAGTCTCGGTCTTCGGTTCGGGCATCTTTGAATCTCCGAGGTCATCGAACGAAGCAAAGGCGAGGCTTGTGACGGTTGAACGAAGGGGGTTGGATATCCGAATAGGATGCGAGTGGACTAAGGTCCGAGTAGTGGTCTCGTGTATCCCGGTAAGTTTGCTCCAGACGGACTTGAAGTATTTTACGGTCCGAGACTTGATAGAGGACTTCTTGGGGACAGGTGCCGTGAGAGAGCCAAAATGGACCGAAGTACGAGCCGTAGGCTGGTTTAGAGTGAATTTCTCGTTGACTGGCGCAGCCCGCCGCGAGGCACCCATTGTTGTATGTTTCTCCAGGTAAAGGTTATATCCCATACTGTTCCTACAAGCTCGACGAAAGAGATGGTCTGATACCCCTGTAGAAATTTAACGAAAGAGAGAAGGGGAGGGAGAGTAGAGTGAGAGCGCTGCAATGCCTTTGTAGGCTGCTTTAAGTAGTCCGGTCTAGTCACGCAAGCGCCACAGCATCTCGCGCGAGCTGACGTATGGCGGTTTCCAAGTGAACATCAGATGCGCACTTGACTCGACAACAGACACAGCATCGAGCGCCGAGAGCTTGTTTCATAAACCGAGGCTGTTTCCGGCTGTGTGTGTCGGGAAGAGAGCAGCAGCTTGGGCGTCTATTACGTGGGTCAATTTGTCAATGTGACATTTAAGCCTTTTCAGGGTCTGGATATATGCGTCTCACGAAATCGTCAAACTGAGCTATTGTTGCAACGTGGATGAAATCTTGGTCGTAGTGAGCTCTAATGAGCACACATCATGTTTAGTTTTCTCATTTCCTGTGGGTGTGAGAATGCTCTTGCAACTTCAAATCTATGCCTAACTAGTGTGACGTGGATCGTGCATCTCACCAGGTGCCCACCAGTGAGCGGCTACAACTATGATTCGCCATTACTACCGTGGAACTCCCTTCAAAGGATCACGAATTCAACTACATGGACGTCGGCTCGTTACATACCACAACTAGTAATAACGATGTGTCCAGTAAGCCATCCTAAGATCTAATGTTTAGCACAAAACCGTCGTTTTATAAACTCGTGGTCATCGATCTATATGAAGCATTCGGCCCAGGACGTGCCAAATTTCTCATCGGCTAGTTCCAACCGTACTGACCCATGTGTAGAAATGATGGCTGTGTTTTGTGGCCGTAAAAGCACCCCTCGTACTTCAGGGGGGATCCATATCAGTAGCTTGGAGTTATCAACAACCACCCACCCATCTTTTCTCAAGATCCAGTCTAGGTTCTTCGAAGTGTTAGTTGCGCAACCCGAAAGACTGAGGAGTGTCCCAGAACTATCAGCTATCTCGAAGGTACTACTAAAGCTGTTTTCAGGATGTCGGACGTCCTGGGGGCCGCTAGTTGAAGTCTGTGCTAGTTCACCTTCAGACCGCACAGGAAGCCTCCATATGCGTATTGACGTGTCATTGGAGCCAGAGGCGAAATGAATGCCATCATTAGAGCAGGCAACTGATTTAATTTCATCGGTATGACCCAATAGCGGATCACATATCGCTTGACCAGTGTAGGTATTCCAGATACGTATTGAGTGGTCCCCAGATCCAGAAATAATACGACTTCCGTCGGGAGAAAAGGCGACTGAGGAGACAGTCCATCTATGGCCGCGAAGTGGACCGCCAATTATTTGCCCACTGTGCGCATTCCAAACCCGCAATGTGTTGTCCATTGAGCCAGACGCAATGCGAGTTCCGTCAGGTGAGTATGCAACCGAAAGAACCATGCTGGAATGGCCGTTGAGCGGCGCATATACCATCTGGCCAGTCAAGGCATCCCAAATACGTACTGTGCCATCGCCAGAACCGGAAACAACGCGATCGCCACCGGGCGAGTAGACGACAGATAATACCACGCCAGTGTGTCCAGTAAATGGCTCGCCCCTTGCTTGGCCGCTATGTGAACACCAGATGCGTATCGTATAGTCACGAGAGCCAGATGCAATATAATTTCCATCCGGGGAATATGCAACCGAGTAAACTGAAGCAGCATGGCCGTTGAGCAACCTAGTCTTGGTTTGGCCATTGCGCGCGTCCCAGACGTAGACCACGTTATCAGTGGAGCCAGATGCGATGTACGCACCATCGGGAGAGTAGGCGATCGAGTACACTGCACTTCCATCATATTGGCATTTAATCGGGCCAACAAGAAGTTTGCCTGTAAACGCGTCCCATATGCGGATTGAACCGTCGTCAGAGCCAGATGCAACCCGTGTGCCATCGGGAGAGTATGTAACTGATTGGACAAAATCGGTGTGTCCCTCAACTGGGTAGTATTCTGCTGATGTTTGTGCACTCCATACGCGTACAGTGTGGTCGTCGGAACAAGACACAACACGAGCGCCGTCGGGAGAATATGCGACTGAATAAATAGTGCCGGTGTGACCCACCAGTGGAGCTCCAATCCTCTGGCCAGTTTGAGCATCCCAAATAATTATCGTACTATCTTGGGAGCCGGAGACAATATAGGCATCGCTGGGTGAATATGCAACAGCGCAGACAGAGGCTGTGTGACCTTCAAGCGGGTTACCAATCATCTCGTGGGTCTGCACATCCCAAGTGCGCAAGGTGCGATCCCAAGACCCAGATACGATACGATCGCCATTGCGGCTATAAGCAACCGAGGATACTAGGTCTGTGTGACCTTCTATTGAGTTTCCCAAAACTTGCCCACTATATGCGTTCCAGATTCGTAGTGAGGAGTCATCAGAGCCCGAAACAATGTATGCACCATCAGGGGAGAATGCCACCGAGTACACTGCACCGGCGTGCCCTGCTAGCGGCTTTCCTATCATATGGCCAGTACGGAGATCCCAAATGCGTATCGATTTGTCTCCAGAGCCAGAAACAACACGTACGCCGTCTGGGGAGTACGCCACCGAGCAAACAGTGTTGGAATGACCTTGAAGTGGCTGGCCTACTAATCGGCGAGTCCGTGAGTTCCAAATCCGCACTGAGGTATCGGCAGACCCTGAGGCGATAAAGGCTCCGTCTGGAGAATATGCTACGGTGTGGACGGCGTCGGTATGTCCTTCGAGGTAGCCAACTATTCGGCCGGTGTGCGCATTCCATATAGGTATAGTTGCTTCTACAGTACCAGCAACAACATGCGACCTGCCGGGTGAAAAGGTAACGGAGATGACCGCGCTACCAGCATTCCAAGCAGCTAACGGTGCAGAGTCTCGCCGTCTCATTGCGGATCCTACTACCTTCGGAAGACCACATATCTTCGGCATGTAATATTTCGATATGGGTCGGTATTCAGGCCAAAACGGCAAAGTGGAGACGTAAATGTGAAGCGTACTGTATGAAGCAGGGCTCGACGAGAATGAAGTTATAAACGCCCAGGTATCGCTGATAAGTGCACGACTTGCTTCTGAACAACGGGTAATCTGTGTGTGCATTAGGGACCATTCAATACGTTCCGCATGTCAGCCTACCTGAGAACATGACTGAACTTTGTACAGAGTTTCAGCACCGGCATGCATTGACTGTTTCAAGTTCAGAATTTCTATCCAAAGGAGTAGCCTCGTCGACAAAAAATTATCCAAAGGTTTACTAAGGGTTCGCGGTAGCTCTGCTAACACTAGATGAGCTCCCCAATATTGGCAAGCGTAGAATAACTCCATTGAGATAGCCACCTCAACTCGTTCATGGAGATTCCGCACGTCCTTGTCAAGTAAATACGGAGACTCCAAGGCGCATAGGTTGAAAGGCGGGTCAGGAGTTTTGATAAGATCGAAGCAACGCTGAGCTAATAACGCATGATGCTGTTTCGCGTTACAGTAGAATTGGTTAGAGCGGCGTTCATCGAACATATAATCCACAAAGGATTCGTGCAGCGTAATGATAGTTTTACTTTTCTCTGAGAAGTATAGAACCGACAATAGTGGTCGAAGAGCAGGGCGAACCGAGTTTTCGCTGTCTAGCTCTAGCAGGCCAGCTATAGTATTCGCCGTCATTGGTGCTCGAGCGCAGAGAACAGTATGAAGGATAAGTGTCATCTCGAGCATGTCGGAGTCTTCTAGTCCAACGTCGTTGAACGCGGCTTGGAGTATTGCGCTATATAAAGCATCGATCTCCCGATGAATATGATTGGACGACGGACCGGATACGCTAAGCACTTGTTTGAGCCTTTTGCTACTCCGGGAGAAATTATCAGCGCCAATATACCGCACCACGGTGGCCGCGTAAATAAACAGGACTCCAGAACGCTCAACGAGAATATTGAGGTCATTGGCAGGGATATTGATGGACTTGAGGTTCAGGTCCAAGTATCTTCTTATATCTTCCTGAACCGATGAACGTTCTAGGTCATGCAGGTGCAGTTCGAATCGGACGCGCTCGCCTTTACGACCGAGCATCCGATCGCGAATGATTGGCTCTGGACGGCTAGTAACAATAAATTTGATAGGAAGATCTGATGCCTGTGCTAGTAGGGTATCCAACACTTCGCCAAGGCCTTCATCACTATCACATTCATCCAGAGCATCAATGACAATCACCAGGTTGATGGGCAGTACGTTCTTTGTTCCTTGAAAAGGCTCCATAATAAGCTTTTGAAACTGCTCAGGGACCCGTCGAGAGTGTGCATCGGGGTTTTGCTCCAAGATCCGAGAAAGCGCATATCGAAACGGACGAGAAAAGCGTGCGAGTTGATACGCAATTGTCGGGAAGATGAGGTTAATATCACGGCAGGTAGGCAGTTGTTGAGAACAGAAAAAGCTTGCGGCCAGTTTGAAGTCTTTGTCAAGTTCATGAGCAAGACTGTACGCAATTGTAGTCTTGCCGGTGCCAGCCATCCCATCAAGCCAGTAGATGTTTTCCGTTGATTGATCCTCGGTCCATAGTCTTAATTGCTGTAGTACCTCTGTGCGCGTATCTGGCGCACAGGGCCCTCGGCGCAAAGCAGTCGATTCAGCCGAACTGAACCACGCTGCTCGAGAAGGAGAAATTCTGTTGAGACGGCTCTCCTATACAATAACATTATCTCGTGTAACAGACCCCTGAACTAGATTATGCCTACCGCCGTCTCTTGGTCAACAATCCTCCATAAAGTTAAATTTGAGTTGAGCTATATAGGTACATATTAACATATGACCAATGTTTGAGGGGTAGTACTTACGATCAGTCGTTCGAGGAGTAACTGTATACGTTGATAACATTCAAGCACCTCATCTATATCTTTCATTGCTGCTGTATACCCTTCAATACGGTACCTGTGCTCCTTTCGAGAAAGGAAATCTATCTCGTGTTCAATCCCTCTACGCTTCTGTTTAGTAGAAAACTTCAATCAACCATTTTCGCTTACTTGGCTAAATTTTCGATACTCGTTGTCATTTCTAAAGGTACAGGCCCGCGGCAGTACTCAGATAAGTCGCTAAACAACGATTCGAGTTTGCCTCGAAGGATCCGATAGTCCTCACGATCTTTTGCATTTTTCTTGATGGTCGAGTCAATAGACTTTAGAACTCCACCGTTGAACAGCTCGAGCTACGTACCTCGTAGATATCGATGCACCGAGATATTCCGTCAACAACAGACTTGATTGGTCCAAAAGCGCTAGCACCTTCATCCAGCGCACCGACCAAGCTACTAAGAGCGGGCCAAGCAGACCTCTTCTCAGTTTTGTCAGTTGGCACAGCTGCCTTAGGTCCAGGATTAGCAGGCTGCGCCGCTATATGTTCGATGGCTGTAGATCCAGACGTTGTTGTCTGAAGTCCTGTCGTTGCAGCAGTCGCAGAAGTAGTCGGTAGAGCGTTGTGCCCCTCAGCCTTTTGTGCGAGAGCAGACGTCGGCTGGGAGCTCCCTGGGCGGTGAAAATGCCCTTTTACATTATGCCTGATTTTCCTAAGCATGAGTGTCCAGCTTTGCTACCTACACGCTTATAGGAGAAGCTCAGACTATTTGGGACCAGTAACTGAGCAGACAATTTATGGACAAAATGTAGTACGAGATAGCACCAGGGTGTTTTTGAGATATGGAAGCCTACGCAACGTCGCAGTCGCCAAGATCAAGCAGACCCAAAGATCACGTGCCGCCCGTGTCAAGCGCTCGTTCCTTTCCCAATTCCCCGAACACTCCGAGTCATTCGGACTGACATGTGCTATGATTGCCAACGCGCAGGTACACGAACTCCGACCAACGAAGATGTAGTGTTATTATGTTGGCGTATGATATATGCGCATAAGAAAGCAGCCCAGCTCATCAGCTTTGTCGTGCCCTTCGGATGGAGGTCTTATAAAACGGGGCGGTGGCGCCACAAATACCCAGACACCCTTTCGCAGCCGGCCGCAGCTCAATGTATACACAGCCATCCCACTGCCACCGACTCCTTTCAGCTTTGTTCGGCTTCGTTGTTGACCCACAGACTATAACCGGCACTCGGTGCCTGCCAAGCTGTCAACAGCCACAGGGTTGGGCCCTGCCTTTTCGATCAAAATCAAGCTGAAAAGTCGCGTATCCAGCATCGTACCAGCACGCATCCTCTTGTATTCTATCATCATGACAAACACTGAACCCAAGCCCCAGGCTGAAATGACCGCCTCCCGTGAGTTACAACCTAGTTGTCTGGCTATCTTGTATTAACAAATCTTCCTATATTTAGTACCAATCTCTGATCTTGAATCTCAAGAAAAGCAGAATGAGAAGCAAAATAAAGAAAAGCAAAAAGAACAAGCCAAGCGCACAGACGTACGTATCTTACGGTTCACTCGCGTAGCAAATAAACTCACCAGCCTTGGATAGTATTGTGACTGCAACTGTGGCCGTTGCTCTAGTGGCTGCAATGATACTTGTAAATGCCTATGTGAGACGCTGCAATGTATTTTAAGCTGCCTACTCTACCCATTCCTATGTTGTCTTGATTGATAGTTATGGCGATGTTTGTATCTTTGGCTTTTTTCGTTATCTGATATTGGGGTCTCGTACGTTGATAGGCTATCTAACGACGTATTTTCAGTTCAGGGATAGCCTATATGAGGTTGTTCGGTCTGTTGCTAGCCTCCTTCGACCATCAACAGGGGATAGCCCCAACAAGCGCCAACGCACGTACTTATATATGCGTGGTATTCAAACTAGCTACAACGGAGAGTACACGTATATGCCTGCGGCAGTCTTCGCAGTGTGGTGAGAGAGCAGAGCCAGGGCCGGGCCTGTCCAGCCTGCGAACACAGGGATCGTAACGGCTGAGCGTGGCTAACCACTCAACACACGGATGAACTAACTTCGATTGGAGGAGATATGAGGCTACTGTACTACGGTTTGCACACGACACAAAGAGAGTTTGTGATTGAATACTAAATTGCCGGCCGTAGTTGCGGTACCGGAATTATTGTATTGCCCTATCAGTCTCACCCCAACCACGGCAGGTATAACCACAACTCACATTCCGACGCATCAGCAGCCGTCTGATGTCGCATATAACGACACGCGGCAAATTCTTGCCTCGTTATAAGCCGCCATTCGACCGTAATGTCACTCATTCCGCCTCAATTTTTGTTATCTCAAATTGCTCAGTCGACCTCGCGGATATGCAGGGCCCTGATATATATGCGTTTGAGCGCATTTTGAGATTCGTTATGGTGCAAAGAATCAAGTACGTGATTCGTCCGGTTGTTTTGAATAAAAATAAGATTTAACTGAGCTTGGGGCCGGGCGCTTTACTCTAGGCGCTCCCTCAATATATGCGTGGCACGCTCAAACGGCCGGCCTGGTTGCCGGCAGGTTGAGGGATGCCTGCGCCGCCGCCTTGGCGGCGGCACGAGCATGGCCGGATCGCCCGAAGCGCGAGTACGACTCGCGGGTCGGGCGGGCCAACCGAACAAGCCGGTTAGGCGTGCAGAAAAAGGGATGGCGGGCGGGATGAAAAGCGACGCGCGACACCGGGCGCTGCCACGAGGTTATCGTGGCGAAGCACGAGTTGTCGCGTCGCGGCGCGTGCCACGTGACCTACCGGCGCGCCGCGCCGGCTTTCCCTCGCTCAGTAGTACCTGTGCTCTTCCGCAGGCTACATCGCACAGCTTCCCATCACGTGAACCCCAACCACGATCGATAATTCAATATTCGACCGTAACTCTAATATACGCGCATAGGAAAACACTTTTAGACTTCAGGTTTACTACCTATTTGGATAAAGGATTGCAAAAAAGGGTGGTGGGTCACTATTGCCCCAGACAGCTTTCGCAGCCGACGGTCGCAGCCTAATGTATGCACCGCCATCCCACTGCCACCGTCTCTCCTTTCAGCTTTATTCGGCTCTATCTTTGACTCACAGTCTATAATAGGTGCTTGGTACCTGCCAAGCTGTCAATGACCACAGGGTTGAGCCCTGCCCCTTCTATACGAAATCCAGTAGAAAAGCCGCATATCCAGTGTTGTACCAGCACACATCCTCGCTTCACTTATATTCTATCATCATGACCAACGCCGAACCTAAGCCCCAGGCTGAAATGACAGCCTCCCGTGAGTTACAATCCGGTTGTCTAGCTATTTTGTATTGACCAATCTTGTGTCAGTCTCTGACTTTGAATCTCAAGAGAAGCAGAAGGAGAAGCAAAAGAAAGAGAAGCAAAAAGCGCAAGCCAAGCGCAGAGATGTGCGTATTTTACGGTTTACTTGCGTTGCAAAATAAACTCACTGGCTTGGGATAGTGCTGTGACTGTAACTGTCGCTGCTCTCGTAGTTGTTCTGACACTTGTGATTGCCTATGCGAGACATTGCAATGTATTTTAAGCTGCCTACGCCTACCATTCATGTGTTGTGGTGACGATGGTTGTTGTGGTGACGATGGTTGTTGTGGTGATGATGGTTGTTGTGGTGACGATGGTTGCTGTGGTGACGATGATTGACTGATTGATTATGATGAGGTTTGTATCTCGAGTTTTTCTTTATACCTTTGGGTGTTGTACCTTACTATACTGTCCAAGAATACGCTTTTCAATTCAGCCACAACTTGTATGAGGTTGTTTGATCTGCCACTAAAACACCTTTGATCAACAGGGATAGCCCCAACAAACGCCGCGTGTCTACCAAATATATGTCTACTTTACTGATCCACACATGATCAAGATCTATTATTTTCCCTTCTCGCTGGTGCAACTTAACAGGCAAGCAAACGAGTGCGTTTATAAGCGAGTCAAAACGTGAATATAGATATATATTTGAGTGGTTAGAATCGATGTCACCTATATCCCATGTGGGTTATACGGCGACTCGCAACGCGCCTCACAATCTCGGCTTGGCTTCTGGCACTCCACCATGGAGAGTCCCCACAAGCATAGCCAAGTCGAAATGGCAGGACCCTAGGCGAAGCCTTTCCCCAAGTCAACTGCTCACCCCTCGTAAGCATCGACACTGCCAGCTCCCCTCGCGTTTGACCTTAAGGTCCCTCGGACCTCACATACTACAGCACCAACGATTTACACGCAACACGGTGTATGCGCATGAGAAAATAGTTTACACTTCGGATTTACTGCCTCTTTCGATAAAGGACCCCAAAAAGGGGCGGTGGGTCACTATTGCCTCAGACAGCCTTTAATCACAGCTGGCCGCAGTCCAATGTATGCAGTCCAATGCGTGCACCGCCATTACACTGCCACCACACCTTTCAACGTTATCGCTGCCCATGATCTATTATGAGCGTTGCGTGCCTGCCAAGCTGTCAAAGAGCATAGGAACGAGGCCTACCCTCGGTACAAAATTGACCAGACAAATCACGTATCCATCATTTCCCCAACGCATACCCCATCTTCGCCTAAGTGAACCATCATGACCAACGCTGAACCCAAGCCTCAGGCTGAAATGATTGCCTTTCGTAAGTACTATCGAATTTGCCCGGCAATCATGTATTGAATCGTTCTATAATTAGTGACCGACTCTGAAGCTGAATCCCAACAGTCCCAAGAGAAGAAAAAGAAAGAGAAACAAAAAGAATTAGTTGGAAATAAGGTACATAGCTCATAATCCGCTCAAGTAGCAAATGAACTCACCGGCCTCTTGGATAGTGCTGCAATTGCTCTAGTCGTTGCACAGACACTTGTGACTGCCTGTGTGACACGCTTCAATGTATTCTGGGTTGTCTACTCCTGCCCTTTAAATGCTGTGATTGATTTGTTGCGGTCGCGTTTGTATCTCAATTTTATCTCGCTATTAGGGGCTGTGTTTCGTATCTTGCTAGATAATTGAAGAACGTGTTTTTTGATTTTAGTCATAAGCTATTTG
>WSLO01000519.1:0-15346 GCA_019677385.1 Ceratobasidium sp. 392 | reverse complement strand
TGCACTTGTTTGCTTGATCAAGGCCTCCCTCAGGGTATAAAAGGACCCTCTCAGGAGCGCTCTCAAGCCTCACCTCTCTATTTTACTCACAAGTTTGCACGGTTCCCAGCTTTGGCTTTGGTTGTGCTTTCTCATTAGTCTTTTGTGTGATCTCTTGCGTGCCTCAAGAAGTGCCTGACTCAGCGTATACATAAGTACTCCTAAACAGTGGGAATAAAGTACCCCGTTAGTAGAGGAATTAAGTACGCATTAGGCGCTACCCATTAAGTCTCATATCTTAACGCTTTAAGATATCTTAAGCTTAGTATACAGTTAGTCCAAGCGACTAAAGTTGAATTGAATACTATTATCTAAGGGAACTCTGCCAAGTAGCACCGCTCTAAGATAATACTTATTTAGTCAGTTTACACTGTGAACGATTAAGACCTTTAAGTTAGTTATTGATAATCTGAATATTCTAAGTGCAACTTGTCCTAGATACAAGTAGTACTGTGCGTATTAGGTAGACCCAACCCTCTCCTAGCCCTTAAGCTCTTCGTTCCATAGTCTACCCCGATCCGTAACATGAGGTCTGTGAATATGCAATTGTTTTTCAATGCCAAGATTCCTGATCCAGCCTGTTGCGGTGTGCATTGAACAAGCGTTTTAGTGGCTGGGTTGACTGTCTGAGTAATCCACCTGCCGCTAACAAGAAAGCGGATTGCATGAAGCCGAGAAAAGGCTCGGCTGATATCATGGCTTGGGGCACGGCGGTTTGAGTGTACACTTTGAAGTTGTATAACAAAGTTGTACAATTCAAAGGTTTCTGTGGCAAACAATATAGCTGGTCCAAAGCAGCGAACGTGCTCAGGTAGGTGGAGAAGGAGATGAAACTTTGGTTTGTTAAACCATTGT
Organism: Ceratobasidium sp. 392; assembly: GCA_019677385.1. NCBI lineage: Eukaryota > Fungi > Basidiomycota > Agaricomycetes > Cantharellales > Ceratobasidiaceae > Ceratobasidium > Ceratobasidium sp. 392. The sequence goes on along the minus strand of WSLO01000519.1, from coordinate 14,452 downwards.
ACGCTCCAAGTAGCTGTTGCCTGAAGCAAGGCGTCAATGGCTCTTGAGAGCTGAGGCTAAGATTAGGTAACATATATGCGGATTAGAAAACAAGCGTGAATCAACATACCAAGTACAAATCCACATCCTCAATCTCAGGCTGAAACGCCAACGGACCCAAGTGAGAGAGTGCAAGCCAGGCATTGTAGGCACGCGGAGGCAGAAGATCATAGAGAACAAATGGGGCAATCTGCAGAACAATTCAGAAGTCACCACCAGTGAGTGATTTGGCGTATTGAACCAGTGTTGCGCCATGTGGTGCGTCAAGACCTAGTCCGCTAAGATCCAAGCTATTGATTTGTGCCTTTAGGATTTCACGGCCATCTGGAGTCTGTCTCGCAACCGCATCACGCCAGAAGTATTTCACCACACCCAAGAGAATAACGTGAAGAACCTCAACAGGGGTATCTCGGTTAACATCCAGGTCTACCGGTCATAGATGTAAGTATGTAGCCCAGCTATAGAATTAGATTACATACCAGGGATAAGGAGCGCAGGATTGTAAAGCTGATTGAGCATGGTTTGACGCAGCTTCTGTAGGAATGATGGCCCAGCCTTGTTTGTGCTGTTTGCTTTCTCCTTGTTGCAGTGCTCCTGCATTATCCCTAGAAATGTAGAGAGATACTTGTCCTTGACTCCTGTTTTACGAGCCTCTGTGTTGACTAGAGAAAAGGTGCCCTGCAGGGCGATGGCCTCCTGTGCTTTGAGAGACAAGATTGTGTCTGAAACATGACGGGGTGTATGCGTCTAAAATATGTAGGTTATGTTACTTAGGAACTTGGGGGGAGGCTGAAGAAACACCTACTTGCATGAACTCGTGGATTCGCTCCACTTCTCCAGTGCTATCATTAGCTTGGTCTTTGTCCTTTCCACGCACATGGTAAACTCTACAAAAAAACTTCCCAGTCATCCCAATATGAGCGCAAAGCTCGCTTTGCATTGGATTATCGCTCTGGATTCCATACACCCAAGGTACAGCGAGCACTTCTTTGCCAACTTGACAATCATATGCTACAAACCCATCGGAACGTGCACGGCTAAGCAGTAAAAGATTAGACAAGAAAATACCAATAAGTGTCATTTAAACTTACCGAAGTTCTTCTGCAATCACTCCAAGCATTTCGAGGGGCGAGGCAATATTCGATGTTGCTAGGAAATGGACATTATAAGGGTGGTGAGAGTGTTCACGGGGTAGACCAGCCAGGGTGAAAAGGAAAGAGTTGTGCTTGTTTCATTTTTTGGACGTGTTCTCAGAAGCGTCATCACAATATAGCCAGACAGGAACCAACCGTACAAGCCTCCCGTTGACTTTCTGTCTCCATGGATTCTCCACAGGCTCGGACCATGGCTTAAGACCATCTGGCTGAAATTGAATACCTATTTTGAACTATTGATACAATCTGGTTGTTAATCAAAATATAGTAGACACACCTAGGATATTACTCGGACAGGGCATTTCATAGCACTCATGCTCCTTCAGAAACTTGGGAAAGGGAAGGAGAAATGACGAAAGTGGAACTTCTAGGTGTGTTTCTCCATTAATTACAAAATCAGAGTCTGTTGGTACCAGTGGATGCGAGCAAGCAAACAGAGTTCCAGAGCATTCAAAATATCGAATAGGCAACAACGCTGTTGGGGTTGAGGGTTATTATCAGCGGGGATGCTCGCCAAAAATGGCTTGTGGACAAAGTAATTATGGTGTCCAGCAGTAAAATGCTTTCGCACCATTGGTGCAGCTAGCGATGCGTCCACCTCTTCGGCCCATTGTCTCCCATTTGCAGCGCACTTAAGGGACTTGCCGTTGTCTTGAGGGACAAAGACCAAGTCGCTTCGCACAAGCGGATTCGCTAGCTCCTAAGGTCAAATATTCATTAACTAGTTCGCATAAGTCATGGTCAGATGCACACACCGTTCTGAGAATAGAACATATGGAGTTATAAGCGAAATAATTGCCTGGTTTGCTCTGAACTAAGTGAGACTCGAGTCCAAGGAGTGAAATAATATGCTCAAACCGAGACTGTATTGTCGAGTTCGCGGGCATGCCAGAAATGCCACACTTTCCTGCAAACCATCAAACAACGTCGATCTCTTTTCCTGAGAATATTGCTCACGGAAACGCAGTCATTAGCGCTAATAAACACTCCTGTGATTCAAAACACCAAGTCAGATACGGTGAATGCGTTTACATGACCAAACGCTTACCTGCCGGCTCTGAAACGGCCACCAAACCTCTGGATCAAAGTCTTCGGACAATCTAACTCAAGCATGCGGAGCACTTTGAGAATCTATAGCACATTCAATGCTTAAACTGGCAGGACTAGATCGAGTAGGTGACTTACTAGCAGGCGGAGCGTGCTGAATATTGGCATGTGGCTCATCAGCCGCAGGCTGCGTGGTAGTAGCTGTTGGTACGTCTAACGTAGCATCTAAGCACCCTAGTATTGCGGCCCGTGCTGCAGCCAACCCGGAGTCCTCTTCGTCGTCGCTTGTTGAGCGGTCTTGGTCTTCATCTGCCGCCCCGCCACAAAGATCATAGACTGTATCGGGCGGATCAGAAGGAAGCGAAGGTCCTGGTACAGCAAAATATCCAGCAGGTGAAGTAGACCATCGATGTAGCTCGGAATGCCAGTTTGGATTAGGGGTATCCACCAAGTAGGGTGGCCTAGTATAACCAGATTGTTGAGCACCAAGCAAGGTTTCCGAGCCATTAGAGACTGATTGAAAACCAGTTGGTATATGAACCGGGTAAGGAGAGAAGTCTTGGGCTGTTCCGATGGAGGGTATGTACGCATGAGTGGCGCCACGAGACGAAGATTCTGCAACAGGGGCCGGCGGCGCCACGGAGCGATCAAGTTCTCGCCGGGAATGGATATGCTCAAAAGAACCTTCGTGTTGAACCGCATCCGAAAGCGATCCAAACATCGGACGTCTGGAGCATATTATACATCGGTATTGGGTCCCACCGCCCGAAGCAAAGAAATCTGCGCTCATAGGACATGTCTTAAGCTTAAGTCAGAGCAGGTATTGATTCAACTTACGGGATGGATATTGAAGACTTATCTCATATTGCTGATTATCACTGCTATGGGATGGGAACATACTTGGCTTGCATAGTGACGGGGTACGCTGCAGCCGTCGTTTTGTATAGTACGACCGTCGTTTGGCTGGCTAGGTCACATGTTTTATTCGCACGAATCTCCGCGCCCGACCTCTCGGGGCGTGCGGATACAATATAATTGAAACAATACAGCTGGAGACTAGATAGATTGATGGCATGTGGTCGCTAGCTAAATTTCCGCTGATTTCCAAGTGACGCCCTCTGCTGGCAGCTCCATCTGAAAACCAACCGCCGGCCCGGTAGCCGTGTAGCTCTGTCCCGCCGCGTCGGCCGGTCGTGGGACATAGGACAACTTCAAATGTCGTTGACTATGCGGCCTCCACGAGAAAGAGGGGCATACCAGTCCAGGAATGTACATGGTCAGTAAGATAAAACAGAACGAAATAACAAAACAGCGCACTACGACCCCAGATACCCGATCCTCCCAAACGCATCCACTACCTGCTGCACTTCACTTCGAGACGTCTTGGTCCCTATCGTCTGGGCGTTCTGCAACAGCTTGTTTGCACCCTCCCATACAAGCTCAAACGTCTGGTCCCGTGATGCCTCCCGTACCACTTGTTGCGCCAACGCTCCGTCTGCCCATACAACCGACCCGGCGCGCTGCACCGCCCACGCCCTGAATGCGTCCGCATCGCTCGATACAAAAAACAGTTCGCCGTTCGCATTAGCGAAGCCGGCAACAGCGGCACTCAAATCATCCGGCCCAACAGTCCCAAACAGCGCAACCTCGAGCACCGGCAGCTTCTCCATCGAAGACGTCAAGTTGAACAGCGTCGAAGTGTTACTCGGCGGAGGCGCGCGAACGTCAGACGCACCAAGAACATACTCGACGAGCGAGCCCGCAGCTTGGATCGAGGGAAATGACTGAAGATACTGTACTGGCGAGAGATGAACGCCGGTCCCGGTCCCAGCCGAGGTCGACGCGACGTTCCGAATTTCCGATGTCCCATGTCCCAGCGCGCGTCGACGCGGCGGGACATGAGCATCCTAATATGACAACATAAAGCGCTTATCACGAAAATGTATGATATGAACATAGAACTCTCTAGCTTTCCGTTTAATTCGTCTATTAAGTAAGCCTGCCTTTGCCTGAAAATCGACTGGAGCGCCTGATAGCTTGGTTCAACCGAGTGCCAATCGCATGGTGTGCTTAAGAGATCAAAACACCTTAGCAAACGTATCCACGCGCATTTTCAAGCTATATGCGCCATTAAAACTGCTATTTCCCCTCGATACATCCCCGACATTGCAATATAATACCATACATGCAAGGGTGGATTGCATTTGAAACCTATATAGCGTGTGCATACCCACTTTACTTGCCTCAGTTATCTCTGAGTCTTTTATTATTCGACGTTGTTTCTTGCTTTTTATTCACTACTATGCTGTGCACGACTTTTTAGGTTAGGATCTCTGTACCTGCATGTCGTGTCATATTTTTTGACTTTGTCGCTCCTTGACTGTACTGTATTTAGACTTTGGTCTAGATTAAGGGTAGATATGCCTATTGTTTCATCGTCTACAACCGTTCGGATACTGCTTCGAGCTTGTTAGTCATGCGCGTATCATTCATCCATAGCATACTCCGTTGGACGCTACTGTAGGTACCTGAAGTCTAAAATCGGCCCTGCCGCAATGAACAAGACGCCCCGCGCTTTTGGCGTCAGGTAGGTTTATACCGAGTCCCATTTCCGGCGTTGCCTTGTGCGAAATCCCAAACGCGACACTGGCAAGCTTAGTGGAAGTCTTCGCCGTCTCTGTGGGAGTCCGTTGGGCTAAATTTTAGGTTGAATTCAAAAATTAATAGACAAGAGGTAAAAATGACCTATTTTCGCAAAATCGAGGTCAGACAAAAATAGGTAAAGTTACCCTAACGTCATCTCAGCAAATGATCAAGAGTCGGTGCTCTAAAAAATAGGCAAAATTAACCTATAAAACAGGTACAGCTCAAGCTTTTTAATGGCAAAGTTGTCATGTGGCACATTGCTAAACATGTCAATATAAAGGAGAAAAAAACATCGATTCAACATAAGAAATAGGTCCAGATCAGCTAAAAGGGGCCACGCAATCGCGTCGCAAGAAATCCGGTAGAGCTGTGGAGTGTTCCGGGTTTTTGTCGTATGATCGCAGAGCGTCACAAGCGCTAGAATGGGACTTGCGAGCGCTCGTGAGCGTGAGACGTACGTCTATGCGGTCATAGGGGTATTGCACCTGGCCTGGGTGGCGGCTCGAATAAGTTGGTGTATTAGGTAGGGTGGGCGGGAGATTGCGAGGGGGTTACGATGAGTGGCTTTTTGCTGGGTCTCGGCGTACAGCTGTTCGAACCATCCCCGCCTCGAATAAACCGCCTAAAACCAGCGGCCATTGTGCCCTTTTGTTCGCTCCTCCACCATTCCCTCAATCGCCCAACCAGTCCAAACACGCCTGCGATCTCCTTAACAACACCCGTAACTGGCTCAACTGATCCGCCGCACCCAGAATTGCAGACATAGAACATTGCGTAGCCCTAAATGACGAACCGAGCATTTGAGTGAAGGAAGTGAACGCCCCGATGACCTTTCCGAATAATTCGAGCGCTTGTTGAGTCGACGCAATAACTGATCGCGTCAAACCGATCCATGCCGTTCTGCCCATGCCCATGCCCATGCCCATTCCTATTCCCAGCGCGGCTGGCCCTACATCCCGTCATAAGCGCCGTACATCCCACCACCGTATCTTCCATAGCCTGCCCGCAACCACTGTTGTAAGATCCGGAGGGGTTGCAGGGGGAGGAATAGGAGTTGGTGGAATAAGGCGAGAGAGGTGAAGGGTGGGGATGATGTGGTGTTGTCTGGTCGAGATGGTACAGTGGGTGCTGTGTTTGATGACAGTCGCACATTCACTGAGGTATTGGCACCTGCCACTCTTGTCAGCCTGTGTCACGGCAAAAATCAACTGCGTCACTCACCTCGGCCGATTGGCCGAACACACCGATTTGAGCAGTGCAACGTCCCGTCAATCATGTTAGGATGCAGCCCCTCTGTCGACTCGGCATCTTCCTTCTGGAGTACGCCCCCGAGCATTGTGATCTGGTTGTCGAAATCGCTCGACTGGTCGATGGGGTCGCCGCCGGGACTCGCCGGTCTATCGGATAAACCGTCTCCAAACTCGACGCGCACCGCAGACATCTCGGCAGGCTCTCGCTACCCTCACCTCGCCCCAGACCTGGCTCTTCCATGAGTCCTCGTTGACGCTGCGGCCGGTATGATAGGCGTTGACCGCTCCCACTCGATCGTGTTCATGCTTGTCGGCATTGGCATGCCGTTCTCGTTTGCGACCAGGTTGGCAATCGTAAGCGAGGTTACAGCGGCCGCGGCGCGATGGGGCGAGACGGTTAGTTGCTGCTGAGCGGCCTGCTGAGCGGAGGAAACTTCGACCTCGGCGAATCTGATCGATGTGCGGTGCGTCTTTTGCAGCTCGCGATCGGGTAAAGCGACGCCCCGTCGGCCACAGGTCTGCCTTCGCTTGCGCTTGAGCTCCTTTTCGCACTCGCGCTCGTTGCGTGCGATCCCACCTTCTTGCAACATGTTGAGTTGGGGCGTGAATTGCTCGAGCAGCGTTCGGTCGAAGCGGAAGGAATGCTCGATCGAAGGAAGCATCGCCGCACGAAGCTCGTCATCGGCGACGGGCGTACCGCCAGGCGGATGTCCGACGAGGAACAAGGATTTTGGTATATCGATGCTTGCTCGCGTATGCTATGCGCGACAGCAGTCCTAGAACACACGCAGTCAGGTTTGTGATCAAAAGGAAAAAAAGCGGCTACGCACTTGAATTCGCCGCCGAGGCTGAGATCGCAACAGTAGACTTCGGCAAGTTCCTGGGGCGAGTTATCGGAATTGTTGATGTCCCACTTGAACTGGTCAGTCAGATTCATCGTGCCGACGATCACATCAAGCTGCAAATCAATCTCAGCGATCGCGCCCGAAAAAAACCCAAGCAAAACAAAGGAAACACACCTTGACAAGTACTCGAAGTTCTTCGAACATAGTTTTGTCTTCTTCGTCGACCAGTGTATCATCTGCCTCATCGCGAGTCGCGACGGTCCCATCGGCGAGTTTTCGCCTCCACCGTCTCCAACACTCGTCGCTTCTTTCTCCCATTTTGCCTTAGACAATTTCATGCTTCGGCCCGGATGAAACGTCGACGATATGGGCGCGGTGCTCGGCAAGTTGCTCCGCGATCGATTTGGAAACAGCCTGCACGACGGTAGCCGACGGAATTTGGAAATCGTCGCATAGCAGCACGAGCTCCAATAACTCAGCGTCCATAGCTGTTGAATCCGAGTACAATCGGTCAGTAAGAGGGTGTTGTCGAGAATGAAAAATAACGCACATAGCGTGGAACGGTTGACGCCTACGAACGTTACGCTTCGTAATCGTTGCGTTCGAGGCCGGCACGTGAGCAGGACCAGCTCGATTCGAAGTTGATCGTCGCTCTTCGACACGAATAGATCGGCAGGTCGCGCGCGTAAGACGTAGAGTTCGCCATAATTGTAGCTGTCACTCATTTAAACAGCACGAGAGGCTGTAAAACGCAAAGACAAACACGAAAAGAAATTGTGTGATCGACTGTAGGGGCAATGAACCATGAAAATTTCGTAAAAATGACAAGAGAAGACGACGTACCTGTAGCCGACACACGCTTGCAAGTGGCCGACTGTCTCTTCCCACACCCGGTGCCTGGTACCAATCATTGATGCGCTAGCGGTGGGTGGGGATGAGACGAAAACAACATGGGTCACATGACTTGGTGGAATAGGCACCGAGCAAAGACTTCGGAAGTGATGACGGGGTCTAGATCGCGTCATCAGCATATGCTGGTCGATCTCAATACGTATAGGCAATAGCAACTTCGCCTGCGTAACCGCCGCACCCAGCTTTACCAACTTTGACCTGCACCCGCCGTTGTCAGCTTCTCTTTTCACGAAAAAAAGACAGAAAAGCACTCACACATCCAAATCCTTCCTCCCCATAATCTTCATCTTCCTCTGGTCAATTGGCCACATAACATGAAACTTTCCGCCCGATATCCCACCCATCCCATCCACCTCCCACCTCGCAGATCGAATACTCCTCAACGCGGTCTCTTCCTCGGAACGTTTATCTCGCACGCGTGCATAGACGTCTTGGAACGCCGTGTCACGCTCCATCCAGCGCTTGACATCGCGCATTTCGGCTTCAGTTACTTCGGGGAGTGCTCCGCCATGGGTGACAACCACTTCGTCTTTGAGGAGGGGTAGTGCGGTCACGAGCGCCGTTTGGGGTTCAGGCCGGGTGGGAGCGGGAGAGCCGCGCTTCCAAATGCCTTTATGGAGGACGAGGAGAATAGGCCAGCGCTCGAAACGATGCGCCTGGAGAGTTTGAGCGCGGGAAGTGCACCTGGGAGAGCTGGGTTCACGGTGCCGGGGAGAGCGGGGTTTATGCGAGCCGAGAGAGTAGGTCGACACCCGCCAGCGCAGGGTCAGCAGGGGCCATCGCTGGATTGACTCCGAGGGTGGGATTGACACCAAGAGCCGGGTTAACTCCAGCCAGCGCGGGGTTGTCGCCACCTGACAAAGGCGGCACGTTGACTCCACTCATCGCAAGATTGATTATTCATCGCAGTGCCCGGCTTGACGATTGGTGTACCCGAGAGTTAGACTTGGCCCATCGGGTTAGCGTTAGCGTGCGGGATGCCCGGCATGCTTCGATTTGGGGGTAAAAACACATGGGGTTGCGGGCCTGGCGTTCCCGCGCCTGCGTTGCTGTTGTTCGCTGAGACCCTCGTTGGCGTGCCTTCAAAACCACTTGCGGGTCCCAGTACAAGTATACCAGAAAAATCACGCTGAATCGGAAACCCCACGCTGGGGGTAAAATCGTGCTAGGAGCCGGGACAGGTCATAGCTGACATCTCGCGCGAGGCCAGGTTGGGTATGCCGCTAATAGAAAAGTTGGGAAAGTTTTGTTGTGGCTGGGGGTTCGGACTCGTCAACACTCCGAAAATGCAGCCGGGGCCAATCGCAAGCCCGCTGGCGCAGAGGAGGTTGGGGGTTTCACCGCCGAGACCAAAATTGCGATAGTAGGTTTCGGTGAATTGCTCGGGCGAGTTATCGGGGTTGTTGATGTCCCACTTAACTGGTTAGTTTGGTTTATCAGGCTGACGACCGCATGGAGCTGCAAATCAATGTCAGCGGTTGCGCCCGGAAAAAAAACGTCTAGCAAAACAAAGGAGACTCACCCGAACTAGCGCTCGAAGCAAGTAAGGGGGAAGCTCTGAACCCGCGGGCGACGGGTGTACCATCAAACGGATGTTCAACAGGGAGCAGAGACCTTTGATATGCCGACGCTTTTGCTCGCGAATATTATACGCAACAACAGTCCTGCAACACGTGCGGTCAGATCTACAATTAATAAGAAAAAAGCGGCTACGTACTTGAATTCGCCGCCAAGGCCGAGATCATGTAGTAGACTTCGGTAAGTGCCTCGGGCGAGTTATTGGGGTTGTTGGTATCCTACCGAAACTGATTGGTCAGAGTCATCGTACCGACGATCACGTTGAGCTGACTCACCTTAATCAGACGCATTGCCGGCTGCTAGGTCTCGAGCGTGTCACACCAAGATTTGAATCCCCAGAGGTAGTAGGAAACCAGCTTCAACCAGATACCGGGCCGCGGGGTCGCCCCCAGAACCCTCTAGTTTTGTTTTCCTGCCCTAGGGGTCGCAAACCGGGATGTCGTGAAAATACAGAAGACCGTCGTTCAATCCGTTTGAGAGTCTTAAGAATATAAACAGCTATTGCAGGCGGAGACTCTAAGGGAATTGAAAACTGGATTGTGCATGGCAACGGTTGATGAGGACGAAAGGAGGCTTTGAGGACGTCACATGACATCCAGCGAAGAATATCACGTGATGGTTGCCATTCCGAGTGCTCGTAGGTCCTGTATGCGTGCTCACAGCGCTTGTGAGTCCCATATTCACGGCTGCGACACTGAGTAAATGTACAGAGAAATCAAAGAATAAATTTACAAAGTTGATGCACGACACACCGGAAACTCAGTCAAGGGAAAAGAAAAGTAAAAGATCAATTCAGCGGCAGGAATTGGTTTGGGTGGGCTAAAAGGAACGACAGGATGGCAGCGAGAGAAACTCGATATAGAAGAATCACTGATGCAAGTGCTTCAATGAGTATAATTTGCGTGTCCTAAGGGTAAACGGATGACACGTAAGTGAACAAATTTTGTCTATAAAAACAGCAAGCCTTACCGAGAGATACCGCGTGGCTGGTACGGTGCTTGAGAGATGAGAGGGAAACGAGCGGATAGTGTTACGAGTGACAGACAGAAAAAATATACAGGGAAACGATGTGTCGTGGTGAATGTGTTGAGAACATTGCTACTGAAAGATTAATATAAGCAATTGACCTAACAAACTGATTGAGCGTTACATACCAGAAGGATCAAAGGGACATGTCTCCCAGGCCTTCCAAGACCAGCTCCATGTCGCCGCCAACAAACCAGTTCTTCGACCCAGAGAGTTTTTCGATGGCGTCATGCAGGTCCTGAACCGAAACATAACCGGGGCCGTATCGTGACTTACGCCGCTCACGCTCAATGAGCCCGTGAAGCTGCGGCAGGCTGACCATCTCGCCACAGCCTGAAATTGAGTGGCGACGCATAGCAGCGGCAGTGCGGCGAAGCTTTTCGCCACAGCCCGGGCAGCTAACCATCTCTTTCCCTAAGATGGGGAGCTTGCCTACCGTGGGAAAGCGGATCACACGCTCGCCGTTGACAGTGCGTATGCCGCGGTGGTGGCGCTCAGTGGGGGGAGAAACAAGGGTACCGGTGGGCGAGGAAACATCTACGGCCGAAGAGCGTCGTGCGGCAGGCATTCTGGTAACTCGAGCAAGATGTAAGAGGCGGAGAAAACGAAAAAAAAATGGCAGAGTACGTTACGAGATGAGTGGGATGAAGTGTGATAGCTGTAGATCTTCAAGCGGAGCTAATATTGGAGTTGATATTCGAGACAATATTCGAGTTGGTTGCTGACGCAGCGTTTAAATGGTCGAGTGTGTCGGTCAAGAGCAGCAATCACCGAGAAAAATACCAGACTTATGGGTATAATTGTGTGATCCGACCAAGACCGGGGGTAACTTTGACCATAAAACTCCACAAGAGCGACGATGTGCAGCAAAATAGGTTAAAAAGCATAGTTCCTTGTGGAAAAGCGACAATAAAGTCATACAGAAGCGCAGCAATGGCAAGTGCCGCGCTGTACATTGAGCTGCGATGTTTATTGTTACCGGGCTGCTTTGTAACCTTTCCTCTTGGGCGGGGTTCTCGCTAATATACACAGCACACTGGAGAATCAGCATCTGGGAGAATTAGTAGAACAGAGTAGGACCCTTTACCTGTTTCGTTGTTGCGCCGTTTTTTTAAATATTTACTCGGCCGTGATATCTTAAGACCTATGAGGTACACAAATAAGTCAATTACAAATGCTGAAAAAAATGCAGAAAAGCGGCTTGCCGGGTCAGTGGATTATGCTTCAGGAGTCCAGGCCCGACAGTCCATAAGATAACGACAAAACAGGTTATATTGTTCTTGGTGAGAAGACAGAATAGCGCGTTAGATTTGTGTCAAACTAGAAGGGGCAGCAGGCTGATTGAGTACTAGAACTTGGTGTCTGAGCTATTGTAACGGGGGAGGAAGCTGAGGGGTCGACGTAGCATGTGGTGGACAAGATTGGGATAGGCCAGATCACCTGACATAGGTACCTAGTCCGATATTCGGTGTTGCATAGCCTCTCAGTGGTGATTACTGAGCGGTGAGGCACAGGGTAATTTATTTTACAGACCAGATTGGCAGCATTTTCCACATTACATTTAAATAGGGAATAGGCTACGTGAGCAACAAAGGAAGCTAATTCAACAGAACGAGTAACTAGTAGTACAGAAAAGTGACTACATGAGAAAGCAGGTTAGATTCGGCTAACAAGACCAGCGGATGCGTTAATAGTGGGGTAACAAAACAATGTGAATGCCGAGAGTGTCAACGTAAACAACGGATATGGAACCGCATGCAACATGATTGCATGGATGCGCATATATGGACTACCAACAAAGTTAAACATTAAATGAGTATTTCAAATGTGAGGACGCCCTTACCAAAACTAGGACAAATCCCGTCACTCCGGGTCCACAGTGTCGTCGAGCATGTCCAGGCGCCCTACTACAGTCGTTCGATCAACTACATACCTCCTCTGTAATGTGCCACCCGTTGTAAATCGTCCGACGAGGCAATCAATATCCCGCACATCAACAATCTCGGGGCGTGCAAGTTTGCCAGAAGTGAGCGTGTACTCTACAAGATCACCCTCCTTGACGCGCTTGTAGTGTGGGATCGGTGAAATAACTGCAATAACGAGAGGGTCCAGAAGGCGGGCAATGTTCTCAGCGGAGTCGGAAAACACCTGTAAAAAATTAGTATCCACAACAACGAATTGATCAACGCGTCCGTAAGCAGTCTCTTGCCCCTCAATCCTGCACGTTCGACCCTTCCAGCGGTCAAATATTGAGTGATACTGAACGAGCTTGTGGTCAGCACGCAAAGCTACAATGGGATGAAAAACTCACTTTAACGTATGAAGCATCACGTGAAACATGTTCCTCGCCAGGAGAAATACGGTGAGCACGTACTAGATCACCACCACCGTAATCACCGTCGTCGATTTGCTGCATCTTGCCCCAATGTACAAAATGCCGGCCACGAAGGGCGTCAAGGACAGCTCGTTGTTCGACCCCAATGACTTCGCTGATATATTCTGCCACCCTACGCTCGAAATCGGGGATGACTGGCATTTCTCGACGGGGGTAGGTGAAGATGTGACCAGGATGGCTGGGGTAGGCTTCGCCTTCGACAATATTAGTTTGGCGGTCCTCGAGGTTGAGTTCATCAACTAGGCCATATGTGCGTTTGATCTGCGCAAGCTGAGCAACGTGGAGTACGTAACGGTCAAGGCTCAAGAATGGATGTCGCCGGCTCTTGTTTGCGCGAGCAAGAGCGCCACAGTAGCGTTCCATTGGAAACGCCCAGTAGCACCACATTGGTCCCATGATCTCAATGTCATCAGCAAGATGTAGGAGGGCATGGATAGGGGCTGTACAGACGCGGATTCGATCTTTGTCCTTTCGGTAATACAGCCTTGAATAACCAATAAAATAGATTAGCGACAACATAGCACTCATAGTAGCCAGAGCACTCACTCTTCAAATTGGCGTACCCACTTGGCAAAGCCCTGACGAATGAAGTCGACATCTTCGCGAGAGACACGAATTGCAAGGCACTTCTTGGTGAGTTGAACAAACTGAACGAAGTGCCGATAATAAGCAACGTCGATGAAACGGTCTCGAAGAACAGCTGGCCCAAGTAGAGTAGCAAATAGGAGCATGACTTCCGATGTGACCTCCGTGCGTTTCTTGTCGAGGTTTGGAACGCGGCAACCAAAGGCGGCTGGAATTGTGTCGCCGCTAGCAGCGCACGCCTCGCCGATCGCTTCCCATACATTTGGACGAAACACGTAATCCTCGTCACCCGAACCAAAGTCCTTCCATTTCCCCTTTCGAGTCCAGAGGTTAATTAACATTGGAAGGACATTCTCGAATATCACATGCATGAGATCGTGTGGGAATGAATTGGGAAAGTCGAGGGAGGAGAGCGCCGAAAGGGTTGACAACCCAGTGATTCCAAGATCGCGTCCCTGCTCGTTCTCCTCTCGGATGGTGGCGGACGATTCAACGCGAACAGCCTCACGTAGGAATTGTTTGTGTGTTTGACGGGGAAGTTCAAGAGGGTTGTAGTGGCGAGGGCCATCGCGCTCTTCACCGTTCGGACAGGATAGAGGTGCATAATATGTTACGTGGCCCTTCTCGTCTTTCGATTGGACCCCGATGATTTTGCACGCGCGACAAGGACTTTTCCCAACATGTCCCTTCATACACATAAGTTTTGCGACGGCAGGCATATCACCGAAACAAGAGATAAGGTAGGCTCGCAAGCAGAAACGGTGTCCATGTTCAGCGTCAAAGGCCGGTACACACTGTACAACGGTTAAGTAAGGATTTTCCGTAGGGAAAGTCCGGATTCCAGTAAAACCGTACTTTTCTGCTTGGGCGAGTCGCAGAAAAGTGCGGGTACTCCGTACATCAGGAAAACGCGCTGCTGCTCAAGAGTGCTCAATAGAGCGGTTGAGCGCGTTAAGCCGGCTGAGACAAAGTTGC
>WSLO01000518.1:0-15354 GCA_019677385.1 Ceratobasidium sp. 392 | reverse complement strand
GAGGTTCTGTCGCAGGCGCACCGCACTAACCGTGCTATACTCAATCAACCTGCACCTAATGTAGAGGCCTTGCAGCGGGAGACGGCACTCATAATCGAGGAGCAGAAGAAAATGCTGGAAGAAAGCAAAAATATGATGACGGAGCTCAGGTCACTGCGAACGGGAATCAAAGAAGACAACATCTCTCTATACCGTATGACCCATGTCGCCAGCGCCGCACCATCGATGCGAATCACGCAGGAGCATCTCAAGCTGCTCAGGCTTTTTCAACGCGACGACAAAGCGCAGTTCTCTTGCAAAGGGCAGGGCCAGGCTCTTGCTCATATCCTAGCCCGTGGAACCTCGTTGCTGGTGCTACTTCCCACTGGCGCTGGCAAATCCTTTCTGTTTTTCGGCCCTGCGATTGCTCAAGCTGGTCTAGCTATCGTAATCACACCGTATCGTGCTCTACTTGACTCGCACTTGAAGACGGCCGAGGAGCATGGGCTTGAAGCTATGAAATGGGAGAACAACCTCAGGGTCACCCAGTTAACACGCCTGGTATTCGCTGCAGCAGAGCACGTCATACTGCCGAATTTCCTCTCTTGGTGCACTCGTCTTCATGAAAACGGTCAGCTCAGCCGCATATACATCGACGAGGTGCACGAGGTGCTTATCGCTCAATCGTACCGAGACATCATGCGCCATCTGAAGGTCGTCGTTCAGCTTGGGGCACCCGTAATTGGGATGACGGCCACTATGCCTCCTGAGCTGGAGCCAGACCTACGGAAAGAGCTTGGACTGCCCACCTGGTATATCATCCGTGAAAAGACTCAAAGGCCCAATTTGATTTATAGAAACGCCTGTTACCGGGATCAGCGAGACATGGAGTATGCGCTGGGAGTTCACCTTAGGCACTACGAAACTCAGCTTCAAAAAGGAGAGGGTATACTTGTTATTTGTCGATCTATTTCACAGGTCGACCGGCTTGGCAAACTCCTAGGCTATCCGACGTATCACTCCCAGACTGATGGAACGGACGCGGCGAAATGGCTCCGTGGTGACATTCCAGTTATTTTGGCGACAACAGGATTAGGCACAGGCGTTCATCATGCTGCCTGCCGCGTCATCATTCATTGTGGGCTAGGCTATGGAGTGATGGGTCTATGTCAGGAGCGAGGGCGAGCCGGACGAGACGGCAAACCAGCGGTCTGTCTCCTTCTCCACACCGTTCAGAACCCGCCGCCGCCAGACAACCGAGACAGCCCCTCCCCTAACATCGCACGCTACAACGGATGGGATCAGCTGCTACGGCTGGTGGATGGGAAAGACTGCGAACGTCAGATTATATTTGACTGGATGGATGGGCCAGAGCTTGGCGAAAGCTGTGCGACTGCCGACTACCACCAATGCGGCGTATGTGAAACTGAATACGAGGACATCATCCAGGAGCCGGGATTTCAGTTTGACCCAGAGCAGACCAAATTGGATCCCTTGCACCAGGTTTCAAAGCGCAAGATGTATACAAAATACGACTTGGTGATCAACCAAATCCCAAGAACCGACATGTGTGCACAGGATCTTGTACAGTATGTTCCTATGCTGCAACTGTACACAGAATCTTATAATGCTATTATAGATCCGTTACGCCTCAAAGAGCATTCCAGCCAATGGCTCTGTCGCTCATGGCACAATACGGGCAACCAAGCGTCCAGTCGACCCAAGAGCGTACTCCGAAAGCTCCAGCGGCTCATTCTAGATTATCTAGTGCAGGTGCTACATTGACTGCCAGGCCAGTACTCAAACCAGCACGCAAACAAATCCCACCATCTTCTCCAGCACCGTTTCAACCGTCTTCGCCAGTGCACCCTGCCCAGGAGACCTTATGTGTCTCTGTTTTGGACAGCTTCATGGATGCCGATGAGGGTATTGAAGATGTGGCCAATACAGCCTTTGCTCGATTGGCGGTACAGGACGACGACATTCAGGCAATGGAGGTGTCCGACGATATCGGAGATTTCTCTTCACCACCAGCGAAACGGCATCGCGCCGAGTCTTCAAAGAAGCAGGGGGCTCTAGGCAACACCCAGGTTCGCAAAAAGTCAGGATTTGTGTCGGGACTTGTGTTCTCAGGACCGGCTCGGTTGACTACTGCTCGGGCAATAGAGCGAGCCAAGCTACCCAAGCCTGTTGGTCAGCTGGTTATCCAAGACACAAGAAACGCGCGTAGAAGAAATCTTGAAGCCGTCGCTCGTGACAGTGTTCAACCAGGCTCAATCTCTGATCAGGTATTCCGTATCTTCCACAAGCTCAAAGGTCGCTGCATGATTTGCCTCATAGAGAAAGGGCTGGACCAATGCTCGACGCATACAGTAACCAAACGTGGAAAGGTAGAGGCAGGATACAAGCTTCCAAACCATCCGATTGGCGATGTGAGTCTCTATGAGGCGAAGCGTTCGGTACGTGTACCAGAGAACAAAGGCATCTGCTACGTCTGTCTGTGGCCGCTACACATGCATGAAGGAGAGGAAAGGCCACGATGTGCAGGATCCGACATCATCTACCCGCTCTGCTGGCTGCTGATCAGAAACGAGGTTTACCGAGAGGAATGGACAGAAAAGTTTAATGTACAACCAGATACACTGGATGGTTTGATGGACTGGTTGGTGACAGTGAACCGGGAAAATGGTCTGTTGTCAGTCGACGGAGGTCGCAGGGCTGCGTTTCTGAACGCTCATTTGCTAGTTCTGTGGTTCATGATTGAGTATACACAGTATATTGACCCGGTTGAAAAGCCTATGTAGACTACAATATTATTATTAATGTCCCAGAGGACACAAAGCGTCTGCTTGTCACTGTAAGTCTCTTAGGACTGTCTGGTGCATTGCCACTCGAGTCCAACTGCCACGTGACCAACCAGCGCTGGCGGAATTCCGCCAGCGATGATCACATCACGTGACTGAGCAATGCTGGCGGAATTCCGCCAGTGGTGATGGATCACGTGAGCAGTTCAATGGCAGATCAGTGTCTCATCTATACACCTTATAGCCGCTGAGTGGCAATGCTATCTATGGCTACATATCACATCTGACCAGCCAGCCCATCTTATGTACAGTAAGTTCACGTTGCAGCTATTCGAACTGTGGTTCTTCTTATACAATATAAAGCATACACTACATAGTCCAGCTTTAGAATCAAACGGACAAGTGGTTATTGCACTGTCTGTTTCACTAAGATATTAAGCTAATTCGTACTAAATACCCCACTTATGTGGACAGTTTGAGCTTTGCCTACATCATTAACTCCAGGGCAAAGCACGTATCAGCGCGACGATCTTGTTGTAATTTGTAAGGCTAGTAAGAAACCGGAAATTGCTTGGCTAGTGCTGCCGTAATACAACGTTGTTCGCAATGTTTGCTCACCGTGGCCCCCTATCCTTGTACACACATAACCTCATGCTCTCTGAAACTGAGGTATAAGATGTATATTGGTGGATATATGCATCGGCCGCTCTGTCTAAACTGCATGCAATGCATGTGACGTATATAACTAGAAACACTTAGAAAGTGACTTAAAGTGAGCAACATGACGCCTTTTTTTTTAGTAAGAAATGCGATCTTTTTTTCTCAGAGCCCTAATCATTCATGGGGCAGAAGTTTGTGTCAGCAACACTGTCACGTGACCCACCAGCGCTGGCGGAATTCCGCAAGCGTTGGTCGGTCACGGGTTGTGATTATCACTGGCGGAATTCCGCGAGCGTTGGCCGGTCACGTGATGTGATCATCACTGGCGGAATTCCGCGAGCGTTGGTCGGTCACGTGATGTGATCATCACTAGCGGAATTCTGCGAGCGTTGGTCGGTCACGTGATGTGATCATCACTGGCGGAATTCCGCCAGCGCTGGTGAGTCACGTGAGTAGTTGCGCTTGGCGGTACTCTTGGCGGTTCTCATCCACGGAGATGTCGTAGCATATAAAACAAGTGTACATAGTTGGCGTCTTGGAAGATTCGAGTACGTAGTTGGGACAACGAGACATAAATGCACAGCGGGGCGGATGTACACGCCGGAAACGCGTTGACAAATGCCACTGAACGCAATGCACCTCCGGCCGCGTACACACGGGTGCAGGAGCGCGGCGCCTCGTGCAGGGAAAGAACGCAAAAGTGCGTAGGTGGATACGAAGGCGCAACAGCGCCCAGTCTCAACACGCAAACAACCCGAACCCGAACAATAGCTACATGGTATGGGCCAGAAATACACAGGGCGCCAACACGCGCTGGTAATGCGTGGATAGACGCGCGATCATGCGATGTAGACTCAGGCGAATTGCACACGGGTGTACGTGCGCGGCAGCTCACGAAGAAAGACCGCCGCAGTGTAGGGTCCTCGAGAGAATGTATAAAGGTCGAATAGAACTTAGTGAGCGACGACGAAGTCGTCGCGAGAAAGAACGATCCGAACACAATATAATTCGTGGTAAGAATCGAGAGATACATGAGTGGGGGGTGGAACCCGGGCTTATAAGCACGCGGAAACTGTACATTAGCAAATCGGCAGTCCAAGGCTACGCATACAGCGGCAGACGGTAAGAGGAACTGTACATTACCAGTAGCCGCCCGTTACACTCGCCCTCCAGGTGACAGCATATCACCTCCTTAGTTAGTTTCCTCCTTTGACCCCTCCTCCTTCGACGGTGAGTTCGACCGGCTGAACGCCTGGCTCACCTTCTTTGCCAACCGTCCCAGGCTGGACCCCTTGCGCGACGAGCGCTTGTTGGAGTTCGATCCCGCCTTGGTCGGACATTTCGGTGTCGGGATTACCGAATGACGCTGGGAGGCTGAGTCCGAGTTCTTGGAACTGGATGGAGAGTCCGGTTTCGGAAGGTCCCGGTGAAACCAGGCTAGTAGCTCCTCCATCTCGGCTATCGCATCGTACGCCATTACTGGCGCTCGGCCCTCCGGTCCCGGCACTATGAGCGAGTGCGGTCCCAGGTTGGCTGATACACGGGTTAGGAACCCCCGGTAATACACCAACAACTCCCGAATGGCCCTGAACCGATTGGCCATCGAGGCCGACTACTCCGTTTCCTCGACCTCCATCGGCTCCGCTACCTCGATTAAGACATTGATGCGCTCGAGTACCTCCTCCGCGCTCAATGGTACGTCCGTGTCGCTCGATATACTGATCGTTCCGGTTGCTGAGTCGGCCGATTTCGTCTCCGGCGCCGGTCCAGCGTTGTTCTCCTCCCGGAAACGCCGAACCAACTCGACCGGCGTAAGACGAGAAATACGGTCGATAAGTTGGCTCGTCTCCGCCTCGATCCTCTCGCCGATAGAGATACACCGCGTCCGCAGAAGGGTGACGACCTGTACCGCAACGTTCGTGACGTCCAAGAGCTCGGCCGTCCGTTCCCGGACCTCCCTCGCCATCTCCGCACGAGCGTTTGGGAGTTCGGCCTCGCTCTCCCTCGATGGTTCGCGTCGTATCCCGGGAGTCGGCGCTCGCGGAATTTCCACGACGCCGACGGTTCCGCTAATCGCAGTCGGTAAGTTAGCATGTATTCAATAATGCCTGATCCTTCGCCGCTTACTAACAGGATGCTCGGCAATAGGCTCGAGAGGCTCGGCCCGAATGTGGACATGCCGCCCTCCGCGCATTCCTCGATGGTTGGCCTGGGCTTCGATACGGCCCGTACGAGCACGATCCTGCTCAGCCTCGGAGATCATACGGAGGATCGATAATGCTCCGTTGCCGGCGCCGAATCCGCGCATGCGGTTACGGTGTCGGCGGCTGCGGTATATACCACGTCCGCCTCGACCACCGTCTCCACCGCGAGCGTGATGATTCCCCAAATGATAGGGAGGGGCGGGCTGGGGCAGCGGGAGATCGCCCTGGGGCAGCTCGACATCGTCGAAGTTGTCGGGTAGGACGTTGTAGTCAGACATAGCAGAGTAGATAGAAAGAAAATCGATAATGATTCGACTGAAGCGAGAGATACTGCGTAGGAAGTGAGGGGACGAGACCATTCGCTTGAGGTTTCGCTGTAAGATCCTTTCTCCTTATATATGTTTAGGCATCCTATACTGACTTCAGTCCCTTCATCGTTTTCAGACTCGCTGGAATCACCAGGCTCAACAGGCCCGTTGCCCTTCCAAGGTAAATCCTTGGCCTTACGAATACCTAAGGCTTCCAAATACTGTTCAAGGGCATCTAGATGCCGAACGACGCGTAACGGCTCCCAAGTATGGTCGCCGCTCTGCCATACCACCTCAAAATGGGTATTATTGCCCTTTCCCCTATTCTCGCTATCCTATCCACGGCCCAATCGTCTTCCTCGCCTTCTAAGCTAACAATCTGTTGATAGTTTCGGCCGGGGAATCTTCGATCCTCATAGGGTACATGGGGTTTGAGTAAAGACGCGTGAAAGGTCGCGCGAATACCCCTTCGTTTAAGTTCTTGGGGCAACTCAATTCGGTGAGTGGCTCCTTCCTTAATAGTCTCACTAATTGGGTAGGGTCCCACAAACTTTGGCGCGAGTTTCCGCGCTTTTCCCACAGGTAAACTCATATTTTTCGTCGAAATATACACTAAGTCCCCGTTCTTGAAAGGGAGCTAAGCGCCGGCGCTTATTCGCCTGGACTGTTTGACTTGGTCGCGCAGCGATTATAGCGTCGTGTGCCACGCTCTGAGCATACTTAATAGTACGCGCTGTTTCTTGCACTCCGTAAAGGTCTGTTTTTGTGCGTACTAACATAGGGCGCGGCATGATCCCATAGGTCAGTTTGAATGGGCTGAAACCGGTTGTTTCAGACCGGGCCGAATTAATTGCGAATTCAATACTTGGCAACTTTATGGCCCAATCTCGCTGTGCGGGATTCACACACGTGCGTATCAGACTCCTGATTGTTCTATCAGCGCGTTCTGTCATCCCGTCAGTCTGGGGATGATACAACAATGAGTACTTAAGCTCTGTACCCATGAGATCATGTAACACTCGGTAGTATTGAGCATTAAATAACTTATCCCGATCACTAA
The DNA here is from genome assembly GCA_019677385.1 of Ceratobasidium sp. 392. Taxonomy (NCBI): domain Eukaryota; kingdom Fungi; phylum Basidiomycota; class Agaricomycetes; order Cantharellales; family Ceratobasidiaceae; genus Ceratobasidium; species Ceratobasidium sp. 392. The sequence continues at coordinate 8,339 of WSLO01000518.1, read as the reverse complement.
TGATAATGTCAGGCAGTCCGTGCAGTTTATAGACATTCGAATATAAGACTTCAGCGATGTCCCTCACCGTGTATTCCTGGTGCGTGTGTAGAATATGGACCATTAAAGTTAGATGATCAATCACAACGCAGATCATATCAAACTCGCCTAGAACCGTTTTTGATAGCGGCAGGGGGCCCATGAAGTCCACACCTATCTGGGACCACGGATATGTGGGTACGGGAAGCGGTTTCAGTAACCCATATGGCTGCTGCGTGGGGGTTTTCAAAGAACATAAGACGCATGCCAAGCAAAACGATTCCACATCCTTGGCCATATTACGCCACCACATGCTCTCCCGCATGTACGCGTAAGTCTTTCAGCTTCCAAGGCGCAAAAGGATCGAGTGCGCATGTGAAATCAAAAGTGTTTGTACATTATAGTCGTTAACGCTAGTGTCAGGTATACATAGATAAGAACAACCATGCTCATTCATGTATAATAGTTCGTCCTTAATATGATATCCAACGAACTGGTTTATATCTCTTAACACCTTTCTGAATTGCTTATCATCTGCATAACCAGTTTTGATTGCACTTAAGACATCAATTTCAGACACGAGGTTCGTAATGTTTCTCGCATCAGACTGATCTGGAATTTCTGTCTGTGTTTCAGGCGTTGATTCACACGATTCTTCAATCGCTAGTGTGTGCGGGTTCTGTTTGTTTCCCGCTTGCGGTTCTTGGATCTCGCCCTCCGCCTCATTGCCACGCGGTGAGTCCTCATTCCACATGAATTCCCCCTGATTGTTGCGATCATCTGTCATCACGTTTACGAGCTTGTTTGCTGACTGGACTGTCCCTTCCCCGGCGTTTCCTTTTACGGCCTTCCCCGCACGCTTCTTACCTTTACTCGCCTGATTCACCATTCCTGGTATTTCAGGGTCGTATCTCTTGGGAGCGGTTTGAGTACGGGCCGGATTCCTCCTCACGCCCTCCGACGTGAGGCCACTTTCCGCCGAAACTGTTGCAGCCAATCCAGTGAGTAGCGGTTGAAACACAACGTCGCTATCTTTTCCGTCTTCATCATCACTCTTGTCCTCATGTACATATTCGCTTTTGGCTCTAACTGTACCCTCCGCATCATCACTGTATATACGAGATAACGCGTCCGCTAATACATTCTTCGTGCCTTCAATGTATTGGATTTTAAAGTCGAATTGACTCAGCTTATCAAGCCAGCGAGCCTGACGCGCTGACAGGTTCTTCTGCATCATTAAGTGCTTGAGAGCTCGATGATCAGTTAGTATTTTAAACTTGGTACCATATAGCATCGTTTGAAACTTATCTAATGAGCTGATGATTGCCAGCGCTTCACGATCTGTGACTGAGTAATTCTGTTGTGCGCTATTGAATTTTCCGGACCAGAATGCTGCGACCGGGGCACTGTTCCAGTCGTTGCCTTGACTCACAAATCCGCTTGCCCCAGTTAGACTTGCATCCGTTATAAGACAGATTTGAGGTGCGTCTTTTCCATATTTAAGCGCTACCCTATGTCTATCCCAGTATTCCTCCACAATGCGTTTAGTTTCCTTAAACGCTCGCTCTTCCGTTGCATCCCACTCAAACAAGGCTGTAGGCTCTGCTCGCTTAGTAAGCACGGCCATAGGGATTTGTATCCCTGGGCAGTTAGGGGCTAGATACCCCACGGCACCTAAGAAGCTGGCGAGTAGATCCTTATTTGTTGGGGTTTTCATTTTGATAACATTGTCCACTTTATGGGGGTCCATTCTTATTCCCTTGCTATCAATTACGTGCCCAAGAATGCTTAATTCTTCAGCGAAGAACTGCATTTTGTTGGCGCTTAGGTAGAACTGCTCGCGTTTAAGTACTGCAAACACCATCCGTATGTGCTTAACATGTTCCTCAATCGTATTCGAAAAGATAATAATATCATCAAGATATACGAACATGAAGACGCCTATATATTGAGAGAACAGTCGGTTCATAAGCGCTTGGTAAGTTGCTCCAGCGTTACAGTCGCTGATTTGCATGACTCGGCTAATCATGGTTCCCATTGGTGTATGAAACAATGTCTTATGCACATCCTTCCTTTCTACCATTATTTGCTCGTATGCATCCTTCCTGTCCAATAACAACCTATACTTAAATCCGCATACGAATGACAAGATCTCCTCTATGTTAGGTAAGGGCAACGACAGTTTAGCTGTATTGTCGTTTTGTTGTCGCTTATCCAAAGCAGTGCGTAATTGTATTGTTCCATCCTTGGTTTTCTTGACAATGAATAACATAGGTATAGCATTCGTTCCTGCGGCTAATTCCCAACGTCCCGACGCAAGGTATTCTCAAGCTTTGGCTTCGAATTGCTGTTTCAGCGCTTCTGGGCATCGACATGGGCAAAATGTATAGACTTTGTTCTCGTCTATTAGTGGAATTGTGTGGTTTATACTACGGAATGGTGGTAACAGCGTCTGCGCAACCGTTTTACACAGCTCTTCAGCTTCGGCTCTCAACATGGCCCACAGTTCATTCATTCTTGAGTTAAGAACGTCAGCTGATAGGCTATTGATCGTAATAATACTTACTCCGTCTAGCGGTAATGACTTATCTGATCCGATAAACACGCTATTTGGGTTAAAACTTAGCTGCATGCTGTGCTGATATAGGAACGGCATGCCTAATATGGCGTTGTAGCTCTCAAGGTTGCCCACATCAAAGTCACGCTTTTCGTTGATGGACTGGTATGTAATTTGTGCATTTGTACTAATGGTTAACATTCCGCGAGATCCAGCCATTGCCATTTGGAGCTGGAGGGGTTTTGTCAAGACATATTTCTCTAGTTTAAGCTGATCAACAATTGTCGATGAAAGTATGTCAGCCTGACTACCCGAGTCTAACAGAGCGCAAACTGACTCACCTTTGATTTCAGCCTGTGCTACCAACGTAGCCGGCACCTTCCAAGATAAGTCCTTTACTCTAGTAGCATTTCGTTCAATGAATCGCTGATTATTTTCTTCTTTCGCTTTCTTTCCGTTGAGCTTAGCGGCACTCAGTCCAATTGAAGACACTTTGATCGACTCCTTGACTTCGGTGAGTTTGTCAAATTCTTTCAGTAATAATGCTGAGGCCCGTACTTTCTCTTCAGGTTTCAAACTAGCCGCATTTGTGCTCAAACGACTGGGTCGAGCCTTGTTCCGAGATGGACAATCTTTTACAAAATAGCTGACCTCTCCGCACTCGAAACACTTGTTAGCTGCCCAATACTCGTTGCGCTGTTTGGGTGTTTTAGCTGCTTTTGGGTTACTCGGTGCGTTCTTCTTTTTCCAGTTTTCAGACTGCTCTTTTCCGTGAGTACTTTTGTTTCCTTGGTGATTGTCTGGTTTGTCGTTGCGCTTATTATCCTTACGCTCAAATCGATCACCAAACTTACGGTTGCGTCGGTTATCATAGCAGTGGTCTGGACTCTTTGACCGATCACGTTTGCGCCGATGGTCATCATTCTGCTCAATTGATTTGCGTATCTTATGCGCCCGCTCGATGTCTAGAGCTGTAATACGCAGCTCTTCAATATTTGTATCCTTGGGTAATATACCCTTGATTGCCCACTCGCCTTTAATGTACTTAGCCGTGCCATCATAAACACGATGAACATGTTGCTTGTCGGTTATCTTTAAGCGCCGACGTAAGGCTGTTGGGCGAGAAAAAGGCCGGATTCTGGCGCCTGCACCCGGAAACCGGCTCAAAATACCCAATCTGGCACCCGCACCCGCACCTGCTGCCAGAATGCAGGCACGCCCGCGGTTTCCCGCAAATGACCGGTATACCGCGAGCACACCGGAATACCGGAATGCAGGTATACCGGTCAAGCGAGAAAGCCGGAATGCAGGAAACGCGAAACGCGGGCATGTGAGAACACCCGGAATGCAGGAATAAGCAACGGAATGCGGGAACAAACATTAGAACGCGGGAAAAAATCGAGTACATGTAAGAAACATAACGGGGGAGGAGTCCACGCACCCAAAGCATTAATCAAGCGCAGGCGGATGGACACGGATAAGCAATTAATATTTGATTATAGTTAGGTACATGTACGGGGCGCAACAGACGGCAGACACTCAGAAGGTGTCGACGAACAACCTGGCGAGGTGTAAGCCATAGGGCGACTCCCCAATTGACGGCTCAATCAATCTGAGCTCCAGCCCGAGGTATGAGCACGCTAAAAGCGTCGAGAGACTCGGGGAGGGCTTCAGGTCCAACAATCTGCCATTGCTCACGATAACGACGAGGTGAATCAGGTTGGTGAAGCTGGTGTCGATGGATTTGCGAGTAATGACATCCCGCTTGTCGGATGTGGTGACGACAATCTGAGTCTCGGGTATTTGTTGCTTGGTGAGTTGCGAGTCACCTGTAAGCTCACCAATTTTGACGCCATAAGGCTGGAGGCGTTTGGAAAAGCTGCCGACCATGTCCTGTACGAGAGCCTTCATCGGGGCTATGTAGATGATCTTGAACGAATCTAAGTCAAATGCACCCGTTTCCTCGTCGCGTACCTTGAGCGACTCGTTGTGAATAGTAAGCATCGCGACATTGGTCTATATCGTGTCACAATCAGTTCAAGAATCGCGCAAGCTTTGACTAGCAACGAACCTTTCCGGCACCCGTTGGAGCACAAAGCAAGATGATATCATCCTGTCCAAAAGCAACTGGGTAGAGCCTGCTTTGGATACGATTCGGGGTGGGCATACCGGAGAATGCGTCATGAGCCCACGTGGGCAAACGAGATATTTCAACCAGGTCGCCGGGGATAGCTGGGCGCGGCTTGGGTTTGGGAATGTGAATTTCTTCGTAGCCCTTCTTGGTACGCTCAAGTGATCCGTCCAGAAGCTTGACCTTGTTGTTCGAGTTGAGGTAACCGCCTTATGAGTTGCTCAGACGCAATGCTACAGCCGTCTACTGGCGAGATTGAGACAGGCTCAGGAGCAGGAAAGAAATCGACTACAATTGCACTTCGGTCGAACAGTCCTCGATAGCGGCAAAGACCATATGAGGGGGAAATCGCAGAGAGGTGCGGCGCAAATACGCGCGGTCGATGATACCCTCGCTGCAGCCCGAACCATACCCAGTCCATCGAAGCTAAGTAGGAGATACGGAGACAAGACATCGGAGGAACTAGTATGGGTAGGGACATACGTGCCATCCTGGCTGGTAATGTTTGAGGACGAATCGAAAGAGCCACACTGGCAATGCGTGGTGCGAGGGGTGTCAAAGCTACGCGCCTTGCGAGAACAGCGTGCTCGCCATATCGGGGATTGTCTCGAACAGCGGCACGAACAGAGTGGAACAAGATCCCTCGGAGCTCGAAGAGCGCGCGGGCGACGAGCCCTGAAGTCCAGAAACTAGGGACGCAGAGTGCTTGGTCGAGAGCGAACAGTGTTGGTGATGATCGGCATCGATGGAGAGCGCGAATACCCGCGCAATATGGAACGGCAGTGATCAGCTGTGCTCTGAACATGGACGCGAGGTCTCCAAGATCACCGGAGCAGGTGGAGGTCAGGCGAGTAGGATTAGGCGAGGAAGGCGAATACGGGCTGGAATGGGTTAGGAATGACGACCGAAGGAGACAGGGAAGCGATGAACTAGTCCGAGGTCGTCTGGGGATTTTCTTGGTCGGTAATCGTGGGCATTGTAAATAGTGCGAGCTCGGGTGGCGCTGATAATGTCCGATGCCTTAGCAAGTTACACCCAACGGCAAAAGGTAATTCGTATGTAGAACAGCCCGAGTGCGTAGCCATCTGAGTCGAAAGGTGGCGGGGCGTGGATGTTGAGATACCAGAGTGCGCCAAATTGTAGCGGCTGGGAATGTGAAACCCCATTGGTAAGCGCCATAACAAATGAGCGTCGAAGAAACTCACCTCTCGCCCGTTGGGGCCAACCCAATTGCCTTGCTCTCACTCCCGCTCGGGACCAGCACATTAGTCACAATCTCTCGGTTTGTACGTTGTGATGTTGATGCGGCGTCTCGGGAGCAGTCAGGATAGGAGGGGTATCAACATGCTGGCGCGACGCTTGAGGAGTCGCAGGAAACCCAGGGGAATGGGCAGGGAAGCGGGCGAATCTGCGCGTGAGCCTCGGGTATACGTTTTGGAGCCTCGGGGGCGGCGGGCTACGTACTTGTTAATACTTTCTTACCGTAATGAAACAGTATTACACACCAAATCGCACCAACCCAACGGATGCACTTCATCGCAGTGTCAATCCCAGAGCGGAGATTTTGTTGCGGCAAGAAAAATGGACTTGGTAGCGCGTACGAACGTAATTTGAGTGAAACAATCAAAGGAAACGAGAGTCAACCATACGTACCAGTCAAATTCCTCCGCAACCAAACCACCTAACGCAACACTTCCCGCATTGATAACACGGGCGGGTGGCGAGTTGGAATGAGCATACGACAGCTACTCAGGCCACTAGCCAGAAAATAATTAGCAATTTCTGGGCGATACGCGGCGTGAGGGTTGATGGGAGAAAAGTGGGTACGACGTACCTGTTATTAAACCAAATTTTACCATTTCCGCACACAGACCAATGCCGTGCGAGGCACAGATTCCGGAACACGAGGCCGCTTGGTGGTATACGAGGTGGGGTAGCGAGACACGAGGACTGGGGGCACACGAGGTGGTGGTGGATGGGGACAAAACTAGAATAGCGAGGAATAGGGCCTTGAGATCACGTGCACCGTGTGATTGTCCAACAGTACTTGAAGTTCGTTTTGCTGTTGGCGGCAAGTATGCTCCCCTCGGCTATAAAAACAGCACGCTCAGTATACCATGTCCCTCAGCTCTGAGTCCCGTCGCGCTATCGAGGACTAGATATTCCGTGTTTGCACTGTACCTTGTAAGATGCCCTCCGTTCTGTCAAAACCAGTCCGCGAGACCAATGTGGAGGATTCGGACGACGAATCAGTGGATGAAGGTAAGTATATGCACGGCTCTCTCATACTGTAGCCCTACTCACAGTGCGTGGCTGCTTCAGGCAGGACTCTTCGGTTGGCACTGGGTGGCCAAAGCCAGAGGAAGCGTGGACGCGCTGACTCTAGTCCCCTCTCAGGTACGTATCCTACCCTGACTGTCAGCTGCGCTAACACCTTCCCACTAGACCGGCTCCGAGTCTTCCCTCGCAAGCAGACCCCTTACGAACAATCAAGCTCGCGGTCCGTAACCCCAGCTACCGAGTGTGAAGTCAACTCACAGCTCGGTGGCGAGGATGACGATGGTTCCACTGTGGCAGAATCTATTCCTCGGCCAGATAAGACTAAGGCTAAGCGAATGAGACTGGCACCGGAAATCGAGCTTCGTAAGTGCATATATTCAGCATCTAATGGCTTGTACTCACATGGGCCTTCAGTCGAATCGATCGCACGCATCAAGGCGTCAAAGTCCCCGGCGTACGAAGGCTTCAAGGAGCCTGTTATCGACCGCAAACATGATCCACCAACGCATCACCTCTTCGAATGTAAAGTGTAAGTCTTCCATACATCCAGGAGGTAATTCTACCCGCTTACCTTGAGGGCACAGGTGCGGAAAACTAGTCCCACGCCGGGTTGGCGTGTCTGAAACGTCAAATCTATTCAACCACCTGAATAGATGTAGGGACAAGGCGAAGCAATCGACGCTACTTGACGATTTTGGACTTACTGGCGGATCGGTGCACCTAACTGAACGCGACGTGCGTGAGTTTTGTGCGCTCTGGGTTTCTGAGAACGCACGTGTTATGGATACTAACATTATTGCTTTAGAGCCTAAACTCGCAATTTACCTATCTCTTGATATAGTCCCGCTTTTCTATATTTTTGATGCGTCGGATTTGCTATTATTTGTAGTTCTATAAATAGTACAAAATCCTATCTTTCTTCACGCATTTATCTCATATTTTTAGCTTAAGTATTCGTTGAGATATGCAAGATACAACTTAAGCGCCCATAAGTTGAATTGATTACTAACTTGTTTTGCTCATAGCTCCATAACGGCTTAAGCTATCGCTTAGCTGTCTTTTGCGTAAGATACCTCGGCGATGCGCGCACCCGATCGTCGAGTTACTAAGCGATCCATCAAGGCTTCGCCGAGAGGTGTCCGGTGGCAACAGATTGATCTGATTGGACGATAAATCAGATCGATCTCACCATCCATCAACTCCGCCTTCTAATTGGTTCATTAGAAGCTTCTATGACTCATGATAGCTGAAGATCTCACCACATGTATATAGTACGATGTCTCAATATAATTTCCAACCAATGGCATCGCAGGGATCCATCATTCTAAGCCACTAATTGCCCAGTCATTACTC